>JAUCMX010000015.1:637873-769126 GCA_033459395.1 Hemibagrus guttatus | reverse complement strand
AGTATCGTGATAAAGTGCACAATCTGTCACTTCTGTAATATTCATACCTACATACTGTAAGACATCGCAGTGCTACTTCTGGATGTTTATCTGTAGACAGAGTTAGGCTTGTGTAACATTGCACTTCTTCATTATCATGAGGTTTTCTGCTTTAAATTGGTTTTATAGCCATGACCGTTTAATCTTTCTAACCATTTTACTAGCATGCAATTCTGACCTTAGCTTCTGCACAAGCAACAAAGCCCGCAGCGCAAATACTGCTCTTTTTCACGTCTCCTGGCTGCTTGTGTAAACAGTGTGTGGGGAATACACATTGCTTTTACAGAAAAGGACATTTATATCTTTAATAAACATAAACAGATGCTGGAGGTAGCAGTATGTTAAGTTCTTCCATTAGGCCTTAACATGGCCTCAGCTTAATATGCCAAGTCACTATGCTAATAAAAAAAACGCAAGAAAATAACTTGCTGCTCTTGACTCTTCTGACTAAATATCTTTCATAACTTTGTTAATAATCAGCGTACATTTCATTCATACAGCAAAATCTAGGCTGTTTTCTTAAACAATTTATATTAATATTTTTTTAAATGCTTAAATGGCATAATTTTTTATTCTCTCTCTCTCTCTCTCTCTCTCTCTCTCTCTCTCTCTCTCATATACTGTTATTACAGAATGTTTACTGTTGTTCAATAATATATATATTTCAATTATATTTTTATATATATTAAAGATGCATATTTGTATTAAAGGTGTAAATTGTTGAACTTAAATGTTTCAAGACAAGTTAGATTTGTCTTGAAGTAATATTCTTCAATTGACTGTTGTTTCTTTCACTCTTTGTAATGTATTACTGTTTGATTAATAGCTAGCTATTTTAAAATTGAAGAACTTAAAATTAACAATATAGATTAGCTTAAATTTTTATAGTGGATTAAACAAAACGTTTATGGTGGAAATGGCTTAAATTTGTTAGTAAAATCTCATCATGAGCAGTTCCAGCCCTTCTCCATATACCTCTCTTCCCATCATTCTTCTATAAGTATACCTTTCTCTCTGTCCATAGGATGAAGCTCCAGAACTGTACAGGCTTTTGGCTCTTATCTGGTGTTCTTGCTTTTAAGGCTATCCAGTGGTTTACTTGATATGCTCTCTCTAATGGGATTATTTTGCTGTCTTTTGCTTAATGATTGCTTGCTTTAGTTGTGACAGATCACTATGGAGAGTTAATGGTAATGGAAAGCAAAGGCCACAAGTTTGAAATCATCTTTAAACCATTTATCTGCTGATTTATCTAATGAAGGAACAACACACACCTGGTCACAAAACAGCCAGTTTTAGATGGGAACACCATAAAAACTGCAGTGACTCCTACACCATTAGTCAAATTATACTTGAAAGTCTGCATCTTTTGGTAATATTCATCCATCATTTTAAAATCCGATAGATTAGGATTATGGTAATATGACGATAGCCTTGTGGTTGTCCAAATATTTATGGACCTGGCTATATTGTGTAGAGGACTATATAAGATATGCAAGAACGGTGTAGGGGTTTTTAATTGTAAATAAAATTAATCTGTATTCTAAATATTTGGAATACAGTGGTGTGAAAAAGTGTTGGCCCCCTTCCTGATTTCTTATTGTTTTGCATGTTTGTCACACTTTAATGTTTCAGATAATCAAACACATTTAAATATTAGTCAAAGATAACACAAGTAAACACATCATGCAGTTTTTAAATGAAGGTTTTTATTATTAAGGGAAAACAAAATCCAAAACTACATGGCCCTGTGTGAGTGTTTGCCCCCCCTGTTAAAACATAACTTACCTGTGGTTTATCACACCTGAGTTCAATTTCTCTAGCCACACCCAGGCCTGATTACTGCCACACCTGTTCGCAATCAAGAACTCACTTAAACAGGACCTGCCTGACAAAGTGAAGTAGACCAAAAGATCCTCAAAAGCTAGACATCATGCCGAGATCCAAAGAAATTCAAAAACAAATGAGAAAGAAAGTAATTGAGATCTATCAGTCTGGAGAAGGTTATAAAGCCATTTCTAAAGCTTTGGGACTGCCGCGAACCACAGTGAGAGCCATTATCTACAAATAGCGAAAACATGGAACAGTGGAGAACCTTCCCAGGAGCGGCCGGCCGACCAAAATTACCCCAAGAGCGCAGCGACAACTCATCCAGGAGGTCACAAAAGACCCCACAACAAC
The DNA here is from genome assembly GCA_033459395.1 of Hemibagrus guttatus. Lineage (NCBI taxonomy): Eukaryota > Metazoa > Chordata > Actinopteri > Siluriformes > Bagridae > Hemibagrus > Hemibagrus guttatus. The sequence continues at coordinate 766,906 of JAUCMX010000015.1, read as the reverse complement.
ATCCAAAGAACTGCAGGCCTCACTCGCCTCAGTTAAGGTGAGTGTTCATGACTCCACCATAAGAATGAGACTGGGCAAAAATGGTTTGCATGGCAGAGTTCCAAGATGAAAACCGCTGCTGAGCAAAAAAAACCAAAGGATTGATGAGACAAAAATTGAACTTTTTGGAAGGTGTGTGTCCCATTACGTCTGGCGTAAAAGTAACACTGCATTTCAGAAAAAGAACATCACACCAACAGTAAAATATGGTGGTGGTAGTGTGATGGTGTGGGGCTGTTCTGCTGCTTCAGGACCTGGAAGACTTGCTGTGATAAATGGAACCATGAATTCTGCTGTCTACCAAAAAATCCAGAAGGAGAATGTCCGGCCATCTGTTTGTGACCTCGAGCTGAAGCGAACTTGGGTTCTGCAGCAGGACAATGATCCAAAACACACCAGCAAGTCCACCTCTGAATGGCTGAAGAAAAACAAAATGAAGACTTTGGAGTGGCCGAGTCAAAGTCCTGACCTCAGACCCATTGAGATGCTGTGGCATGACCTTAAAAAGGTGGTTCATGCTCGAAAACCCTCCAATGTGGCTGAATTACAACAATTCTGCAAAGATGAGTGGGCCAAAATTCCTCCACAGCGCTGTAACAGACTCATTGCAAGTTATGGAAAACGCTTGATTGCAGTTGTTGCTGCTAAGGGTGGACCAACCAGTTATTAGGCTTAGGGGGCAAACACTTTTTCACACAGGGCCATGTAGTTTTGGATTTTGTTTTCCCTTAATAATAAAAACCTTCATTTAAAAACTGCATGATGTGTTTACTTGTGTTATCTTTGACTAATATTTAAATGTGTTTGATTATCTGAAACATTAAAGTGTGACAAACATGCAAAAAAATAAGAAATCAGGAAGGGGGCCAACACTTTCACACCACTGTATATTAGGAGAAAAAAAGATAGTTAGGAAGAATGTACACCTTCACTTAATTGAGAGAGGAGGAGTTCTCCAACTCTATTAGGTATTTATTGTTAGTGCACCATGCATAAAGTGTTGGATGTTTTATTAAAAACTTGTCTATGATGTAGTTCTTGTAGTATTTTGAGTTCCTTCCTGCTCTTGTTTCAGTTTGAAAACAAACCAGTTTGGCAGCTTGTTGCACTAAGGTAAAGCCTAGTTTTTCAGCAAGGTGATTGTTTTGCAAGAAGCTTTGAGGAAATCAGTGGTGTTTTATATCAAATTCTGTGTCGTATGCTCATTTCTTGACTTTGGTAAAAGCGCGTGTTTGTTTGCTTACCATCTCTGCTTTAAGAGGGAAGGGACAATAACAAGTTAATTTCATTAGATTGTAATGGACCTGATGGGGCCAGAGATGGATTACTGCCCAGACCTACTGGATTTGCACCCAGGGAGCATTACAGTGTCATACATGATACAATGCATATAAACACAAGACTGTATGCTCACAGGATCTGAATTTCTTTGGGAAATTATTAATTGTTGACCAGTGAGGTCCTTACTTTTTTTTACTAGAGACAGATAAGTGGATGGTTAATAAGCAATATTGTACCCGAAAATTGCCAAGGCTGTGATTCACCATAGGTGCAAGCCCACAAGGCGAGTGTTGAAGCTATTCAGTAACTCTGATCACTGTCCACTTTTCTAGGAACACCTGTATACCTGCTCATTTATGCAGTTATCCTATCACCCACTCATGCAGATACAGGTCAACAGCTTCATTTAATGTTCACATCAAACACCAGAATGGGAAAATGTGTGATCTCTGTGACCGGGACTGGGTTTGAGTGTTTCAGAGGTCAGAATGGTTTGAGCTGTCAGGAAGGGTAATGTATTTCTATTTAGATTATATTTCTCTATACAACCATGGTGAGCAGAAAAGCATCTCGACACGCACAGAACATCAGACCTTGTGGTAGATGGACTACAACAGAAGATCATATTAAGTTTTTCTCATGTCAGGCAAGAACAGGAATCTGAGGCTCTCATGCACAAAGACTGAGATGAAAATATTTTGGTGGGAAAAAATCACTTGGACTTTTTCCTATCTTCAGATTATCCAATTTCAATGGGTCTGTGTCCATGATAGACTTCTTGGTGGTTAACATTAATGGAACCTGATGTGTAATAAGTAGTGCTTATTTGGGTTACTGTAGACTTCCTGTCAGCTCAGACCAGTCTGGTCATTCTCCTCTGATATCTCTCATCAGCAATTTATTTCCATTCTTTATGTTTGTATGTGTTCAGTTAATCATGCAGTTTTCCCCATGGTGATGTTTGATATACACCGATGAGCCATAACACTGTGAGCAGTGAGAGGTGAAGTGAATAAGACTGAGTATCTCCTCATCATGGCGCCTGTTAGTGGGTGGGATATATTAGGCAGCAAGTGAACATTTTGTCCTCAAAGTTGATGTGTTAGAAGCAGGAAAAATGGACAAGCGTAAGGATTTGAGCGAGTTTGACAAATTGTGATGGCTAGACCACTGGATCAGAACATCTGCAAAACTGCAGCTTTTGTGGGGTGTTCCCGGTCTGCAGTGGTCAGTATCTATCAAAAGCATCATTTAAGTTATCTGCTGCTAACATCTTGGTCTCACAGCACACCTTCAGGGATCTATTGGAGTCCATGCCTCGACGGGTCAGGGCTGTTTTGGCAACAAAAGGGGGACCAACACAATATTAGGCATAGTCATAATGTTATGGCTGATCGGTGTAGACATTAAGTCAAGCTCTTGACTTGTATCAGTCTCAAGACCTGCAACATTTTGTGCATTATGCCACTGCCACAGGATTGGATGGTAGGATAAGTGCATAAACGAGCAGTGGATGGTAAGTGTGTGAACAATAATATTAGTTGAAATAGGGGACCAGAACTCACAATTTCCTAAAACATGGATAACCATTGCAGCAGGAAATAGCCAGTCGCTATAAGGTAAGACTGCTTTTTGTGTAACTCCAATCACTCACAAACTCTTAATGGATGGACAAAATAGTAATATATGCATTATGCATGTGCTGGGTTGCGGGTTAGGGCGGTCACGGTCAATGTATTGGTTCACGCAGAGCAGGATAGGGATGTGGCTTAGGTTCCTGCCCATGGGTCCAGGATTTATAAACCCATTTCAGTGACTCACCCAGTGCAGGATCACCCAGTTGCTGAAGAACAATTTTGGATCTTTTTGAATCACTTTTGTTTGTTCTAGTCACTTCTTAGACACAGCTGTTCTGCTAGTCTGCACCCCACGTACTGTGGCGTGTTGTTGCGCACTACAGTGTTGTTGTGCTCGGGGATGTAACTGACTTTTCGTTCATTTCCTCCGCGTTATGTGAGCCACGGATGGTGCGTGTCGCAACGCCTCTGCTAACGCTTCCGATTTCACATTGCGCGTTCAGAAAACGAAGCTGTCATGGTTTCTACAGGTCCAGCTCAGTAATAGGATTTCTTTTTTAATTCACTTTTCTGAACAGAAGAGAGCTCGGCACTGGAGTCAGTACGCAGGCGCTGGATGGGTGAGCGAACTGAGGGGCACATCGACGCGCCTTTCTTCATCCTCTTCATCACAATAATCAGAAGTACATTACATTGACATGTCAGGACTTTTTCTTTGGAGTCTGCTCGTCAGAGAGGTCATCTGCTAGAGATCCGGGACAACACCGAGACGTTTAGGTTTTACTGGCCCATTAAATATTCGAGCGTTTGCACATGTACCAGTTTGGATGAATAATCATGCGTCCTGCTGGCTTTCTTATTACAGCAGTCCTTCTGCTAGTGTGCAGAGGTAAGGGATATATTTCATACTTTTTTTTTTCTTTCTTCAAATCCAATTCATTATTTATGTTTCATTTTCTTGGTGAATGCCACCGAAGTCAAAAGACTTAACAAATCGAAACTGGGAGCTGAGCTTGTCCCAGCTTGTTAAAAAGCCTCTCTACTCCATTAAGTGCACTTTCAGCCATCATATGAAGGTACAGGCGAATTATACACTTCCTTTAAATATTTATGATGAAGCAGGGAATTGGATATGGGAGAGGTGGAGTGCAGAACATAAACAAGGGGCTTTCTGCCTGAAATTTCCGAACATGATTCCCAGGAGAGGTCTGGTCTGCTGTCTGGATTGTGATGTACATCAACTTTCAAAATGTATTGCAAAACCAATAAAAAAAACTACACATGGCCAGTGTAATAGGTATACTCAAAAATGATTTTTCTCTTGACACCTGGGGGAAGCTGCAGTACTCACAGGAATGTACACGAATGGTCCTTAAGATTCAAATAAGTATAAGGTTAAGGGAAACCTCCCCAGTGACAGAGAATTAAACACAGTGAGAAGCAGCAATGCAGGGACAGGAAAGAAAAACTGAACACTGTATCTGCTATAAGCTGGCAGTGTGAGCGTTTTCCCCTAATCAACCAAATCAGTGAAAGGTCCAAATTTAAAAAAACAAAACAAAAAACACCTGGACAACATATATTGCCATTAAGATCTAACACACACAATAAAAAATAAAGGAGGACCTTTTATCTGAAATAAAAATTTATAGATGTAAAATATTTGACTTCCTCTTTCCAAGGCTTATGTTTACACTGTAAATGTATTTATCGATTTGTCATTACTCATCAGATTAACAGTTTCAGATACCTTGACGTTATTCGGGTTTAATTATATGCTTTCATTTAATCTTCAGCTCAGGAAGAGTGTGAAATATTTCCGAGGAACCCGGTCGTCCCGTACGGCTCCGATTTAACCATCTTCTTCAAAGCTCCGTCCAGTAGTGTCTGTCGCTCAAAGATGCAGTTCAATCCCAGCAGAATCTTCTGGACTCTCGATAAAAGGAAAATAGACAAGAGGTTTTGCGACTTCAACTCCACCTTCGCCTCTGTGTCCATTCACAACCTCTCTGGAAGTGGGTCACTGGAGTGTTTTTTAGACACTGCTCCTCCTGTCTCGCTGGACGGTGTCTTCATCCAGACCTACCGTGAGTGCTGAACATCTAAAACATAAAAGATTCACATCTATTATCATTTTCGGAAATAATAAATGTAATCGATAAGCTATACAGTGAGGTGCACAATTCTTAGGTATGACTTAAGAGGTTGCAGATCTTTTGCCTAGATGAATAATGTGAATGTGATCATCTGAAAAACAAGTGACGGAGCATTTCATCCTGCTATTCCCAGAAATTACACACTAACATTTTAATTGAACACGTATAACGCTATTAATACTGTGTGATCAAATGAGAAGTACGTAACATACAAGTAAACAAAGCATTTATTTACAGGAAAATAAAAACACATGCCATATTTTTGTTAAAAAAAAAAGGTAACAGGTGAAAATTTACCTGTTTTAGGTAGGGAGCATGGTGGCTTGGTGGCTTGGTGGTTAGCATGTTTGCCTCACACCTCCACGATTGGGGGTTCGATTCCCACCTCCATCGTGTGTGTGTGTGTGTGTGGGGTTTTGGGGTGTGGGGTTTTGGGGTTTTGTGTGTGTCCCTGTGCGTGTCCCTTTTGGCCTCGGGGGTTTTCTCCGAGGCACAGGGCCCAAAGACATGCATGTAGGTTGATTAGCATCTCTAAATTGCCCTGTGTGTGCCCTGTGATGGGATGGCTGCCAGGGTGTATCCTGCCTTGATGCCCAATGACGCCTGAGATAGGCACCGGGCCCGTGACCCGAGAATAGATCGGATAATGTAGACAATGAATGAATGAATTACGCATGTAAACATGGGGAAAACAATATGTGGATCCTTACATGTTTGCAAACCACTTGTTTAAGTTTAACAGCTTTCTGTGCAATATTTTTTTTTTAAAAAACAGCAAAAGTAATATTTTCTTTAAAAAAATAATAAATATGGTATATTTAAAAACTGTTCATTCACTTCTTTTTGAAAGCATTATGGAAAATCTGTGCTTAAGACTTTTGCATAGTGCTCTGCATATTACAAATGTAAAATCTAACATTTAATATGCTGAGTTTATAAATGTCCACCCGTGACGTCTCTCGCAGCTCCCGTCAGCAGTCCCCAAAATGTCTCATGTACCGGGAATATGACCAACAATCCAGTCTACACCAAAGTAACCTGCATGTGGGATCATGATCAACATTCCACAGATATAAAGTACACAGTTTATCTAAAGTAAGTGACTGTACAACTTTCACTGATTATGGAAACTGTGTGTTTGTTTGTATTTTTAAGTGACTGTAATTATGTTTGTGGGGTTTCTGCAGGCAGAAAGAAGAGACTACTTGTGAATCATCTGGAAGAAGTTGTACATTCTCTAAGATTAATTTTCTTCTCAAAAAAGATCTGAGCGCACGTGTTATTGCAACGAATTCCTTTGGATATTCAGCTAACTCCAGTGATGTTCTCTACAGTAAAGGTTGGGATATAGGTAAGTAGCTGAAATTGGCAGTTCAGTGAGAAAGCAGAAGGTTAGGTTTTTTGCTTTAGCCCTGGTTAGATTTACTTTAACACAAAGAGCCATCATGGAACACGTTAAATGCATTTAGGGTCAAAAGTTTGCATACACATAGGCTAAAGACATTAAAGCATCACTGTTTCAACTTTACACACTTCATGTTCTTATAGAGGTCTTGTTTTAAGTCAAGCAGCACCTCTGGTTTATTTTCATTTCACAAGACACACACTTCTTTAATTTATTTATTCACTATATCAGGTTAAATGTTTACATACACTTTGCTATTGCCTTTTTAACTTGAACCAAACGCTTGAGGGAGCTTTCACATTACTTTATGCCCATTCCTCCTGCTGAACTGATGTAACTCAGTCCGGATTGTTGGCCTCCTTGCTCACACCTGATAAGAACTTCAGGTCTAGGATTACACTTCATCCAATAACTTTATTGTCTTTAAGCCATTTGATTACATCTTCAGTGATCAGAGTCCTGCTGAAAGGTTTGCATGTCCACTGAATTGTTTTTTGGTGCAATCACTTGCTATTATCAGTTCCTCTGTGAATTTGTTGACCTGATCCTGTCATATATGTGCTCTAGTTCAAATGGATTCACCAGAAGATGTTACCGCTGAGGCTTTGCCGACCGGTCTCAGAGTGACATGGAATATCAAAGAGAAATTTTCAGTCAGAAAAGAAGAAACAGAGTGTGAAATGCGATGGCGTGAAAAAGATTCGTACACTGAGGTAAGTCTCGGCATGAGGTCCTGAAAGGTTGCAGTCTGTCTGCTGTGTGTTCTTTTATAATGGGCTGAGAATCGTTTTAGTCACATCTTAATAACATCTGAGGTTCAGGTGTGATATCACAGGATGTTAATGGATGTATGCATCATGTTTATTTTAACGTTCTTGTTTAATATTACAGTACTTTACTAGTTTTGTTGCCAGTGACAAACCTTAAAGAAACTAATGAAAAATCCCTGAATGACATTAGAACTATTTTTTTCTGATCTCAAAAATCAGATACGTTATTCACAAGATTACGTGTTCAGTGTTGGAGAAACACTCCAAATGCCGGAACATGAACATGCCCGGAAATCTGATAAGCCTCGTGTCACAATATGTGAAAAGGGATCGGAAATAAAAAACACCTGGACTATATGGGTGAAATGTGTAGTGTGAAGTGTCTGTAAATGTGTAAATCTTACATCCTAATGTGAAGTAGGACTTGAGTGCTTTGAGTCATGCTGCATTCGAGTCCATTTTCCGAACCAGAGGCAGTGAGGTGTTCAGGTCATTCTGCACTAACATGTGGAGACTTTGCCTTGAGAGCAAGTTTTGACATGTGATTTTTCCTTCTCTGCGTTGTAAAGATGGCTGTGAGATTTTCTCAATCTTCTCTCACTGATCTGTCTTGTAGCCTGTGGTGAAAAGTGTGGGACGGGGCGATATAAATAGCGTGGAAGTGACCGAGGTGAAACCCTGTACCAACTACAGCGTGTCGGTGCGCAGCAGGTATCATGGTTCAGTCTGGAGCACATGGAGCCGTGAAGTCACAGAAGTCACTCATCTCGACGGTAACGTTTTACATGCTAGCCTCGATAGTTTTATGTTTTATTTTACACACGTTGCCTCATCGTGATGTCATACTTACTTTTGATAAAAGATTAAATAAAAACTTTCTTCCTTTGACAGTGAGGAGATTACAGTTTCATCTCTGGAGATCCAAAAGTGTGTTGGATGACGAGGGAAAAAGAACGGTGCACATTATGTGGAAGGTATGTTGCCATTTAAATACACGGCTAGCCGTCACGATCGTCTGTCCCTGAGTGAATATCTATACGTCCCACTCCCAGTGTTCTGAGTTTCCAGTGTGACCACTGGCTCTACCCCTGGTCGGAGTCTCGCCGCTTGGTGGTGCTCACTGATGCTGTGGATGGATCTGTGTGGACAGCCTGTGTCCAGGAGACAGCTGTGGACAGAGCCACTTGGGGACTATAACACCGTCACCGATCTGCTGTTACATCTGTCAGCTTTGACAGCAAGGAATTAGTGTCTATAACGAACTCAGAAACTACACTGACCTAGTAGTTCCTCATGGGCCTTTGGTTGCTGTTGTAGAAAGGACACTATTTACATTTACATTATTTACTGTCCAGTGTCACCCAAATGAGGATGGGTTCCCTTCTGAGTCTGGTTCCTCTCAAGGTTTCTTCCTCATATCATCACAGGGAGTTTTTCCTTGCCACCGTCGCTGCAGGCTTCTCATTAGGGATAAATAGTTTAGTAATTTAATGATTCTTTTTTTTCCTCTACTTTCTGTTTCTCTATTTTTGTAAAGCTGCTTTGAGACAATGTCCATTGTAAAAGGCGCTATACAAATAAATTGAATTGAAAAAAAATGTAATCTGATTTTTGTTTCTTTTAGGGAGTCCCACCATCGTGTAAAGCTGTTGATGGATATTACATCCTCTCTGACTCTTGGAGACGTCTCAAGTGCTTTGGGCCCTACCAAAATCACACTTTTATTACTTTAGATGAACATCCACACAGAATAACCGTGGCTGCGTTTCGCAATGACACAAGACTCAATGACGCTTCCATTGAGGTACCTGCCATGGCAGAAGGTGAGATCATTTTAGTGGAATGTGTGAGGAATGAGACATGTCAGGAGAGTGCTGTTACAACATGTCTCAGTGTTCTTCTTGTAACTCTTCACTTCAGGTTTTTTATTCATAAAAGATCGACACGTACTACTTTTTGCATTTAATGTTGTGAAAAATCCATGAAACAAGTTCCTGTGATTTCTTAAAGCAACTGTACGAGCTATAAACTGTCGCTCTCTCACCTTCTTCTTCATGAAAGTAAGACTGGTTTGCTGTTCTGGAACACTTTCTGACCGATCAGGATCGGGAATTCACCAGCACTGTGCTCTTAGATAGAGATTAACAAAGAATTTAAAATGCTATCATCCCCATTAATACTTTTGTTTTTGTGTTCTGTTGAACAGAGGGAAATTTACCTCCGGTTAGGAATATCAGCGTGTTTGTCCAGCATGGATGTGTCAATATCACGTGGGAGAAGCCCAGACTTCCTGTCAGTGGATATATAATAGTGTGGAACAGTACTGCTAAAAACCACATGTGGCAGCACACCCAAAATACCAGTTTCAGTCTGAAGGGTATGTACAGAATAACAAACTCTACCAGTGTTTATATATCCTTCACTCTCTCATTTTATATATTTACATTTTCTTTAAATACCAGATAAGCCTTTCACCCTCTACACCATATCACTGACCCCTCTCTATAAAGATGGTCCTGGAAATGAGAGTACTCTTCATAATTGCAGCCCAGGAAGCAGTAAGTACAAGTGGCCAGATTTGGACAAATTTTTATTTCAATTTTTATCAGAAATATATCCACTGAAGCAGTGTACACAAAGAGGAAATGGTTCCATGTAGCACTCTTAAGGAACTCTCGAGGAACCATTTTTTCTAGGAGTGAATTAGAATTGTCCGTATCACTGATGGAGAAATTCTAGAAAAAAAAACCCCCAAATCAAACAAAGAGTTTCTCCTTGCTGTTAATCCAAATGCTGTAATTAAAATGTACTGTATATCTTTTGTTCTGTTGTAGACCTCACAGCAGTGTCTAATGTCCAAGTGACCGGCTTTAGTGACAAGCATGCAGAGATCCGGTGGTTGCCGTTATCACCGTCTCAGTGCTGCGCATTTGTACTGAACTACACGGTGTTCTACAAAACATACAATGAGTCCAAATTCAGAAGTAAGTCTGATGAGTGTGTGAGCGCATTACAGGGAAACATTGCACAGACGTCTGGCAGCATGTTGGTTAAGATGTTGGTCCAGTGAACAGATGGTTGTGAGTTCAAAATCCTGGACCATCAAGCTGCCACTTCAGCAATACTCTTAACTCTCAAATGCTCAGTTTTATAAAATGAGAGAAATATATGCTGCTGTCTGCTAAATACCATAAATGTGAAAAGAAAGTGGTTTTCTCTTTGTACAGATGTCACTGTGGGACCGTCTCAGCACTACGTCATTTTGGAGGATCTGCAGGCCAGAACAACGTACAGCGTTTATATCATGGCCAGAACAGTGGCTGCTTCTTCCAAGAGTTTACCAATCATATTCTCTACAAAGCCCAGTAATAACTCTTAACAGTTCTTTTTGGCCCTCTGACTAATATTTTATTAAGAGTTCATCTATTATCCTGTTTAGCAATCACCCACTTCATTCACCAGTTAGTCTGTAGCCTTTACAGTCAGTCTGTAACTCTGTACAATTTGTCAGCCCACCTCCAAGAGGACCAGAGGTGATAAAAATCTTTACTTTAGTAAATGTGACATTACATCACATGCCAGCTTCCAGCCAGAGGTGGTGAAGACTAGTGTGTGCTTCCTCCAAGAAACTGAATCTTTACAAATGCCTACTTATGCTACATTACATGTCAGCACAGACGATTGATAGCATCACAATGATTAACAGGTCAGGGATTAATGCCACCCCTGTGTGGACAATTCTGCTTTCTTTGACTCCTGGCCATGGATAGCTGTGGCATCCTCGGGATTCAAACTCATGACCTCCCGGTGGTCTGGTAAACTTTCTTCTCTTGAGCCGCTGGAGCTTCTATATTGACTAATTTCTGGTGGCTGGATTGCCCATTAAGATGCCACCTTCATGTTAGTGTCACTTGTGCACTGAGACTGATCTGCAAACTGAAAAATATTTGGTCATGGTGGAGGGGGAGCTGATAAATTGTGCACAGCTGGTTTACAATTGGTACTTAAAGGTCTGAGTATGCATGCCTGTAAAAATTACTGACAAAACGTCCGAAAGTTCAAGCACTGACCTTTCACTCTTCCCTTTTTTCAGGTAAATATTTTCTTATTGTGCTCGTTCTCTGCTGTGTGGGACTGATCCTGCTGTCCATGCTTGCTGTGATGATGTAACAACGTTATCTGTGTATAACAACTTAATATTTACATCCAAAGGTTAAAAGAGATAATTGTGTTGATCTTATTATTTCTCGCCCCTACAGACAAAGAAAACTCTTGAGTAAAAAGATTCCAGACCCACGATTCAGTTCTCTGTCCGTGTGGCCATCAGACAAATGCAAAAATGTACGTCTTATTTGTTATCTCTGGGTGCTGAGAAATTAAATGCAGATACATAAAAGTCATGCTGATTTCTTTTTTTTCCAGCCGTGGAGTCTACTCCCAGTGCCTGGGGTCAGGGACACAGAGAAGATTCTGCCCTGTCATGTGGACAGTGAGATCATCAGCGTGTCCCCAACGAGCAAATTAGTCATGGCCGCAGTAAAGACTTTGACAGATATTCAGAATATCGCAGCACGTATCGAACCAATGGCAGAGACACAAAACACTTCACTGGCTGCCAGTTTATTGAATGAAGGACAGCGGCCACATGGTGACAAAGAGCTTCCTCTTATACCAGCACCGGATTTTCAGACTTCAGGTGTTTCCCTTCAGGAATATTCACTCCCTCCCATTCAGTCACCTTACAGGAAGCAGACACCGCTCAGCAGCCCCCTGGAGTCTCCTAATAAACCTCCATGGTCAGACGAGACAGAGACGCTGCTGACACCCAAGCTCAAAAATACAACTTTCTTCACTAGTTACGTAACCTTGGACATGTTTGAACCTGTGAAACACCCAGCCAAGTGAGGTCTTAATATTTCTAATCACTCTGTTATTGTATATCTTTGCTATAACTGTCTAGTGCATTCAGAACATCCAGTAACCGATAAGAACCAGAAATGCATTCTGTTCACACACTTGAACTATTTGCCAAGTAGAAGGCGTTTTTAGAACAAGTTCAATTAAACAAAATATTCAACAATGTAATCCTATTGATACTACACAATAAAATGCTTAGCTTGAACTGTAGACTTAATAAAAATGTATATTGCATCAGACAGTGACTGCAGCGTTGGCTAAAGGTATCTGGGTAGTTAGCTGGGTAATGTGAGCACAGTGCTTCATCCAAGCGTACTTAACGCCTTACTGTTAATGTCCTCATACGGTGAGTTGTTTATCAGCAGCATTTCTATAACATAACCTAAAAAATGTTCCTAGGTGATAGATATTTCTCAAATTGATCCTACTTCTCTTCTAGCTAGCTGCAGAGTGAATGATCTCGATTAACAGCACTGTTATCATGCAAAAAGTAGCTCTGAAGACACAAAGCTACCAAATGACACCTTTCACCATGTAATTTAACCAGTGCTGGATTTTATTTCTGCAGTCCATTTATTACATGAAGAAAAAAGTATTACTAGAGACACTGCTGAGCTGTTAACCAGGAGCATTATTGGGGGCAAGAAATGAGCATCGAATATCAGGAGGAAAAATAAATAAATAAACAAACAAACAAACAAATTTGGGACTGTAAAAAAGTCACGTTTTAGTATTTTTTGAAAAGATTGATGTTTATTATATTTATACATTAGACTCTTTGAACTATTTTAAGTGATTTTTGTGTGAAAGCCGAGGTTTGGTGCAAGTTGTTTATTTTGTCCTGTATAATTAAAAAGAAAAAAGAAAAGATTTTTTAGTTTTTTAAAGACAAAAAAACATAAGCTAGTTATGAATATCAGCTGATAGTTAAGTCTCAGTCAGCTGAAGTTATTATTAATATCACATCATCTGGCAGACAAGATTTAACATAAAGACAATGTGAAGCAGAAGTTACAGAATTCTTGGTGTGTTTCGTAGTGGGGAAAAATCCCTGAATCTTCAGGTAATGTACAGCTGCAATGTTTTAAACATGTATCATTACAATTTAATGGAAGATTATGAAAAAAAACAATTATTTTATGTGAAGAATACTGATGAAATATACTGTAGATGACATGTGCAGGACCATGAACTCACCAGATGTCCAGTCTGATTTAGTGGTTTGTATTTGGTTTGTTTGTTGCTGACCCAAAGGTCACTGAAAAGTTTGCCAAATCAGGTGGTGGTTGCTGATACTCCAGATATCAGTATATCCTCACTGTTCTCAAATACCAACTAGATGAAAAGGTTTCGTTGTGTCTCGTGTTTATCGTCTATACTACTAGCCGTGTGTATTTTGATGCAAACGGACTCCAGCACACTTGTTACCTGCGGCTGTGTTTGTGTAAATCCTCTCTGAAGCACTAATAAAGTCAAAGAGCAAAAAGAATGATTTTGATAAATGAGTCTTTATTTCTCATATGGCTACTAGAAAGTGTAATGTCAGTGATGACTTTTCACTAGATAATGAAAATGGATATGTGAAAAAACATGCATTAAACAGGACTCCTGCTCTCTAAAATCCAAATGAATGTAGTGTTGAGTTTTTCTGCATACATGTGGAATACTGACATCCTGAAGAAACTGGCTGAAGCTCCAAGGCAGGTAAGCAAAAAGTGCAATAATACTCGAGAAATACACAAGTTCATCACGAATTATCACTTGGCTTAAAAAGCCTCCTGGTGCCAGGACTTCTGAATTCTACAGATGAAAATGTAAAGTGTTAGACTGATGGTCAGCCTCAGTCCAACGAATGGATGGTAAATGCTCCAAAACAACCAACTCAGTCAAATCAAAGCTGGAGTAAGAACAGAAAGAAACCATAGGAACCTTTTTTAGAAAAGCACTTACGGCCATGGACTTTCTGCACGTACTAGCTTCACTATACTAAAAAAAACATACTCTTTCAGAGTAAATATTTACAGTGAAATGATTAAGAATTGAACGGCTCAGCCATGGCCTTACCATGCCCTCCAGTTATAATGGCATACAGCTCTACATATAAACAAATTGTAAAAAATATACAGAATACTCAAAAATTAAAATTTCACTCAAATACTAAAAGAAACTATTTCAAATCTCTTGTAATGTAAAAAAAATACCATGGTCATTAAAGCATTATAAAATACAATTTTTTAACCATTTCTTATATATTTTCTAACATTATTGACTTAAGTTGTCACATATACATGACTGCAGTGAAATTCTTTTTTCATATCCCATCCATAGGGGTTGGGGTCAGAGCGCAGGGTCAGCTATGATACAGCACCCCTGCAGCATGGGGGTTAAGGGCCTTGCTCAAGGGCCCAACGGCGGCAGCTTGGCGGTGCTGGGGCTCGAACTCCAATCTTCTGTTCAACGACACAGAGCCAGTAACCACTTGAGCTACCACCACCCTCATTACTCACCACATATTACTTGCCATGAAAAAATATTTTAAATAAATGTTTGTAAAACCCCTTCACTGTGCATTACCATGGAAAAACAATAAACTTAAAAAGACGTTATTGCAAATGGTTGCTACATTATTAAAAAAAAATCATTAAGCACAGTTTGGCCATGTCTGAAACAATAGAAACTAATACAGGAAGTGGACCATAAAATCCACCATGAAATGGTTTCACCACAAAATGAAGTAGAGCCCAAAGATCTTTCAGAAATGAACAATCAAGCTGATTCTTGTAAAATGTTTTTTTTTTCAACTCAACAAGCTGTTTGGAAGAGCTGCATGTGAACGAAGCACCTCCTGAGAGCGTCTCACAAAATGCAGCACCTCAACATCACCAAACATCACTAAAACCACAAGTGGCATGCACATTATCAGCATGTTAGGCTGCATCGGCTAAGAAATGGCGCAGGCAGCACACCGATGCGTTCAGGCCGTTTTGTGGCTAGTGTGAAGACTGATGAGTTCATCATAAAGTAGCTGAATTTTTCAGGCCATAACCTGGATGCCTCTGCCAGGAGGTTAGGTCATGGCCGTAGGTAGAGCTTTCAATATGTTGATGAATCAAACAGACTTTGCTATGTAAAATGAAATGAAATGAATGTTTTGCAATGGCATCTACACATGTGTAGATATTACAAGAAGAGATCTAGTGCAGTAAGGCAACATTTTGTAGGAAAAACAATGCTACCTTTTTCTTTGGAAAAAAGTAAAAACTATACAATGTCTCTGTAAGTTTGAGTTACTCAATACTTATTGTTAAAGACAGAGCCAATCATTCTGGAGGGTACAGTACATGCTTTAAACCCATAGCACGTATGACATAGCAAAATCTTCCCTTCAATTACTAAATCAAAAAAAGTGTCAAAATACAAAATTAAACTATAACTGTGAGTACATATTAAGCTGATATTAAACATGGCAACAATATAATCTTATCTGTAAAGCAAAACAGCCATGAGAGAACCAGTTTGATCAATTTAGCAGCAATTAGTGTGAAACCTAAATGGATTTTTAAACATGGCAATGAAAATCAGGTCACCAGAAAAAGGCACGGGATTGCGCTAACATTCATAGTGTCTTTGTCCTCTCACTGTGGCCGATAGCCACTCTGCTGCGGCATGTAACTGGAGGCAGGACCTGGAGGATCCTCTGTCAGAGTGGGCGAGTCCTCCTCCTCCATCGGACTAAAGCTTAGAGAGCCGAAGCTAGGCTCCTCGCTCTCGTCCATGTGCAGCTGCTCGAGGCCTCTGTGACGCTTGAAGTAGGAGTTTGTTAGGTGGCCGCCGGCCTCAGAAAGGTGGTCCGAGTTTTCCTCACATTCCAGTAGCGGCTGGGTCGATTCGGAACGAGAGAACATGGCTGCCTGAGTGCCGGGAGTCTGGCCTTTATAGCCGCTGCTCACTACGGCAGAGTACTGCACCGTGCTAGCTGTGGTTTGGCCCGAGTCAGCCTCGTCATTGGAGGATACGCTCTGCCGGGGAGTGGACATGCCGGACGAGCCACCGATCCCGCTGCTGCGCTCCTCCGAAAAGTACTTCTTGAGCGGCATCACGGCCTTATCCTCATCGCAAAAGGACTTTCTATCGTCCATGTCCACCTCCACCACGCTCACCTCTGCCAGGATGCTTTCTTTGGGCGTGTCCGGCTGAGGGAGAGCAAAGTGATTATAAGCTTCTAACTCACAAAAATCTTAACACTTAGAGTCTTAACACTTCATTTGTGTTAAAACATTCTCATGGTTCAGAATGAGAATCACTTTAATGCCTTTATAAGTTGTGCTCAGAGGACCCTCACAAGTCCAGTCAACCTGACCTACTACTACTACTACTACCTGGAGAGTTTAGAGCGTATAGTTTACCAACCTTGTTGGGACAGTCAGGTGACCAGTTAGCAATAGTGCTGTGGGACGGGTCCGGGACCTGCGGCCAAAAGCGCCTCTTTATCCTAGAAAAAATTAAGCAAGCGGCAAAATGTGATCTTTTAATGCATAAACCGAGATGTTACAACTTTAGCTACAGACAGTTATCAGATTTCCAATCCAGTTTAGAAACATTATATATTTAACTATTTAAAACTATTTAAAGCACTTTTGGGATGGAAGAAGGTCAGTGTTTTATTTTACCTATATTATTATATATAATTCCTGTTATTTAGTGTATATACTGTAAATATATTTAGCGTGTGTGGTGACCAAAATAATACAGCCAGATATACAAATAAACTGCTTAAATGTCTGACACTTTTATACTTTTACTGAAAGTTTACTGAAACATGTGTGCAGTGACTCACAATTCTCTCTTCTTGATAAAGAGGTACATTATGAAAACCAACAAGAACAGGAAGCCCAAGCACACCCCCACGACAATCAGGTCAATTTCACTGTTGTCTAAAATGTGCAAGAAGAAAAACACACACACAGACACACACATGCACCATTATTAGCTGTACATACCAAAATATTAAAAATGTTACACTATTTTCTTTGTTACTTGTCTTGCAAAGTACCGCTTTACAGTCTGAATAAGAGCGTAACATCAACTTCACACGTGAAATTCACACCTTTTCTGTAAGCGCTTGATGAGTCATAAATTTTCCAGCTGCGTGTTACGGCATGTAGCATTTGTACGTCGTATTGCAATATATAGCCGCTTTGGTCTGAGACGCTGGAATTTCACCCTTAATTTAATCGAGACAAATCGAGCTAAAATCAGGAATGTTAAATGACTACGTACCATACTTTGGTGTGTAGAAATTGGAATTAGGTCCTATCACTGAGCCTTCCTGGTTAGATACCAAAATGTTTACAACATAATGGCTATCACTAGCCAGTCCAGTCAGCTTGTATGAGTAGGTGTTGGATGGAACCTCAACGACTGTCAAAAGATGAGGTCATGAGCCATTAAAAGTGTTCAGAGTTCTTTACACTAAATACTGATTAACTTTTTTCATCAAACCTGTGCAAATACACACAACCACAAACTAGAAAGCAAAAATACATGAATCAGCAATCAAAGCTGATTTGCCTTACATTTCTTAATATTTCCTGTTTTGTATAAAATTGTGTAACTGATGAGAAATCCCCGCTGTTCATGAATAGAAATTTCCTTCCAGTTCAGCTGAGCACTGGTTTTTCCTGTTGCAATCACATTAACAATGGGACCTCTCAGAGGAGCTGGAGTTTGAAAGAAAATTGACATGTTAAATAAGCACAAAATCCAAAAAGGACAAAATAGGTAACATATTAAACTCACACGATCATAGACATGTAGGTGGAAAGCATGAAAAAATGATACGTACATCCTTGTTGGAGATAGGCTTGTACCGTGACTTGTGTCCCTGGATGGATGTAGCTGGAGTTTCTAACTCGATAAAGTGGGATGACTGATATGTTGTAGCGCTTGAATGGCTTCAATTCTGAATAGTTAAAACACAATATTGTTCAGGATAAAAATGTTATGATAATTATATATTAATCTTACACTGTAATGATATCCAGTGAGGTTTACTCTGATTATTTTAAACTCTAAATTATATGTTATAAATTATGCATACACCGACCAGGCATAACATTATGACCACCTGCCTAATATTGTGTTGGTCCCCCTTTTGCTGCCAAAACAGCCCTGACCCGTCCTGCACTGTGTATTCTGACACCTTTCTATCAGAACCAGCATTAACTTCTTCAGCAATCTGAGAAACAGTAGCTCGTCTGTTGGATCGGACCACACGGGCCAGCCTTCGCTCCCCACGTGCATCAGTGAGCCTCGGCCGCCCATGGCCCTGTCTCCGGTTCACCACTGTTCCTTTCTTGGACCACTTTTGATAGATACTGACCACTGCAGACCGGGAACACCCCACAAGAGCTGCAGTTTTGGAGATGTTCTGATCCAGTGGTCTAGCCATCACAATTTGGTCCTTCATCAAACTCGCTCAAATCCTTACGCTTGTCCATTTTTCCTGCTTCTAACACATCAACTTTGAGGACAAAATGTTCACTTGCTGCCTAATATATCCCACCCACTAACAGGTGCCATGATGAGGAGATCATCAGTCTCATTCACTTCACCTCTCACTGCTCACAGTGTTATACCTGATTGGTGTTTATTACAACACTGGAGTATGCTAGTACAACTTATCACTTGAAAGTACACAAAAGAGCTTTTGTTTCCTCCCTAAAAAAAGGGAATTAAGCCAATCAGCATGAATCTGTAATGACTGACAGCTGTCTAGGTGTTTTCAACCCATACCACCTGAAAGCTCCACCCACTCCACCCCATCTCACATGCTGAAATGTTATAATTTTATTATAACTGCTGATAATTAAAAACGTACTTTGATTGTTTAGCTCTCCTGTGCCAGTCATATGCACTCAAACACTTGAAAATGGTGACCAATTTGTAAAAGGCGTCGAATACTGAAAACCTAATGTTATTGTTTTTTTCTTACTATAAACCAAACCACAAGTCTGCATTTAAAGATAATTACCGTTAAAGGAGACAATATTGGCACTTCCCCCCACTGTTTTCCAGTCGCTCTCTTTATCAGGCACCGAAACCCATTCTATCACATACTCCTTGGGATGAATATTGGGAAATGGAAGCCAGTTCACCCACAGCTGGCCACCGTGCACTGAGCAATTCACTTGTTCCACTCCAGGATACAGCTCTGCATGAGAAATCATAACGTTCAAAAAGTTACACTGATAATTGTACTGATAGTTTAGATTTAAAGATTTTATCATTAATAATATAAGCAATAGAACCCTTTGTAACACTTCTATAATAGGAAATGTACTATATACTGTTATCATGTATTAGCATGACAAAATGCACTCAACATGGCCAAATATTTGTGGATGCTTGTACATCACACACACATACGTGGTTCAAAATTGTGCTTCGAGTTGGCAGTACACAATGGTACAGAATGTCTTTATATGCTGTAGCATTACAGTTCCCTTCACCTGGAACTAAGGGACACAATAAATCTGGAATGGGATGCTCAAAAAAAAACCACACATATGGTTGTGATGGTCAGACATGCACAAAATTTTAGTCATATGGTGCAATATTATGTTTAGTATTAATAGAACCATCATTATTAGTAACTTAAAATGTTTTCAAAAAAAAATAAAAATGAAACAATATGTCTAAATTTATATTGTTTTTCACAGGTAATAAAATAAATGTGAATAAACATCACCGAGCAAACATTAAAAAAAATATTTACATACTTATTCCACGTCTTGGGATCATCAGTGTGGCTGCAGGTGAAACTCCTGCTGAATTATTCGCAGTAAGTTTGATTGAAGCCCTTTCTCCCTTTAATGTGATGTTATACTCTTTGGAAGTAACAACAAGGCTCCTAGGTTGTCCGTCTTCAGTGACAGTAAGATTGTACACCAATATTTTGCCATTGGACTTTTGAGGATCCTGGGACAGAAAATGGGCATGCATGAAACACTCACACTACTGATCATCCACAATAATCCGATGTAATGGGTCTGACACGTTAAATGTAATTAGCATAAGCTATGTCCACTAGAGAAACAACAACTTAAACATTTCACCTTCCAAATCAGCTTAACATCATCAGAGCCATCTGCATAGACTCTCCAGAGGATAGGTCTGGTTTCAGGAGCTAAGTAAACAGGACCATATTATAGAAACAGCATGCAAGCACATCATCTAAGGGACTTTTTTAATCTCTGGCACTGAAGCAAATGTAGCCTAGTTCCCAGCAGTGAATTTATACACAGCACCCCAATGAAGTAAACAGTTAGTAACTTTAAACATCATTATTTATGGGTCTTATTATATAGTATATATATTTTTCTTTTCTTTTTTTTTACTGTCCAAAGATGTTCTGAAGCAGGAAAACATATTCAGGAGTGACTCACGGGCTTCTGGGGTACGAGCTGTTGCATTTGGACTCCATTCACTCCAGTAGCCCACATTTTCCTGCTGAATGCAGCGCATCTGTACCACATAATCTGTGTAAGGCTGAAGATTCTGCAGCCTGAAGGACTCGATGTAAGCCTTGGTTAAATTCTCGGGTATCTGAAAGCACATATTCACAATACAAATTTTGGATTTGCTTTTTTTTTTTTTTTTTTTTTTTTTTTAGATTAGATACGTGTCTGATATGGGGCCATGTCACCGTGATAAAAAAACAACCTGCTGCAGCAGTTTATTCTAATACATTGCAAATTCAATGTTTTTTTAAACATGGCATACAGAAGAATCAATCTAAAATTGTAAAGTAGAATGGAAAGAAAAACTCATGTAGTGCTTGTAGCGTGGAAAAGCGTCACTTTTGGTTGTGGTTCACGGTGTAAAAAAGAAAGCATAAACTTGTCTGTGTAAAATCTGGGCAACTAGTTTCTGTGGCTCATTTACAAGGTAAACAAAAAAGCAAACATTTTTGCATCAAGCAGCATGAACTTTCGGTAAGGTAAAGAACGATGTGCAAACCCTCTCCCCGGCCAAACAGAAATCGAATTTAGTCACTGCCTGGAACGAACACAAAACTACCTTTCATATACTGAAAGAACATTTGAAAAATTCTGCTTCTCCTAAACCACAAGTAGTTTTGAAAAACTTTATTTATATAGGCAACAATGATCTATGTCAAGCTGAAAAGCAAAATTAGATATTAAAGTGTCTGTGAAGATTCTCTGCCATCCAGGTGCGGTTATCTGGAAATTGAGTCATGTTAGATGGATTTCTTACTAGTTATATCGAAACGTTTCAATGGGGACTGATGAAGGTGATCGAAAGAAGTCCAGTTCACATGACTCCACCTCCAGATTAGATATTAAAGCTTTTTATATACAGAATATGAAGCCAAGCATAATCTTGGCTTAAGCTCTTTTGGAGCTACGGCTTTATATATTTTTTATAACATGTTAAGTACAGCACTAGATAAAAAATACAGGTCTCCTCCCTCTTTCCTTACCTCTTTCCAAACACTGCAACCTGCTTGGCAATATCTGATGTGGTATTTCAGCTTGAAAATTGTTTCATGAATCGGATGTGTCCAGTTCACCATTAAAGATCTGGGGAAACTATCCTCTGGGATAATCCTTACATGTGCAGGTGGATTTGGCTTTGCTTGAAGAGCAATAGAAGACAAGAAACAGGCAATTATTTTAAACTGTTTAAAAATAACATCATTTTCTTGTTAAATTTTTTTTATAACACATACCAAAAGTTTCAGAATCAACAGACAATTCATCTGAAATCTCA
The DNA here is from genome assembly GCA_033459395.1 of Hemibagrus guttatus. Taxonomy (NCBI): domain Eukaryota; kingdom Metazoa; phylum Chordata; class Actinopteri; order Siluriformes; family Bagridae; genus Hemibagrus; species Hemibagrus guttatus. The sequence continues at coordinate 744,966 of JAUCMX010000015.1, read as the reverse complement.
GTCCCCAGACCGTTCTCTGCTTTTACCCAGACCCCTAATACCGCGTGATTGGGGAAAACTGATAATGTGATGGTGAGGTTCCGTGTTGGATTTTTGTAACTTGTAACTTTGTATATGGACTGAATAACCCTACAAATAAATGCAGAATTAGTTAAGAACAAGAACAAAAGTTCAATCAAACAAAAATCCTTTAGAAGTCCATTTCATGCATCCAGACAAACCTTATAAAAAGAGTATAGTTGGTCTTAATAATTGGGTCTCTTTTTCCTGGATCCCATGAACATGTCAGTTTAGGTGATATATTTCTCCCATCCTGAAGTGCAATACAAGTCAGATTCGTTGGCTTTAATGGAGGATCTGAAAGACATGAATATCACAACATGGATCAAGAAAAACCTGTACATATGTGTAAATATTTAACCCTATCATTCAGTCGCAATTAACTATAAAAATCAAGGGAACTGCTAAAAATGCAAAATCTTTTTTTTTTTTTTATCGTGCAGCTTCTCCAGTCCACACCAGTGCAGCCTGTTCTGACAATTAAATGACAAGGCAAGTCTGGGTTTTGCAAGGCGCAGGCTGGAGATCGTATCGGACGTTCAAGAGCTTGTTTATCATCACCCCAGAGACCACAGGAAAACAGTTTACATTGTTCTTTAATAATGAGTATGAGAAGTTGTGAATTATGTTTTTTTATTCATCCGTATCCCTACAAATTTCATCTCCTCTTTCATTTCTCTGGTATCTGAACTGTTCTACTAACCAATCTTAGCACAGGAAATGGGAATACAATGTCAGAATGTGGGTTAGATAACTTGCTGGATCTGTGCCTGACACATTTATCGCTACTAGATGTGCCTTTAGTGTAATTTTATTATTCTGAATGTGAATATCTATCTGAATGTGAGTGGATATTGAATGGAGATTTGATTAACCACTGTGAGAGGGGAAACGTCTTTAACATGGTATAATATTGCATCTTTTATTTGTCAGTAAATAACATTTTCCTCCTCTCAGAACAGATTGCAGCAGCATGAAATCTCTGACTTTCACAACAGAAGTGTTAAAATCTAGTTGGATTAAAAAAAAAAAAAAAACTGCATTTGAACTCCGCAGCAATAAATATCAATATAAGATCAGTAAAGATATTTGCATGTTATATTTAACAAGATTTTGTGTTTCCTTTGTCCTCCCAAGCATTACATTTAAACTACCTTCTTCCCTTCGCATGAGATTAAAACCACTCCCGAGACTATTTTGTCTGAACTTCCACACCAAAGAAGGATTTTCTACCCAGATGTGCCTTTTTTTATATTCATATTTTTCTTATTTTAGCACTTACTTCATGTGCATGTAGTTCAGACCAAATACCGGAACAGTGATTTCAGTATTCAAACACTTGAACTTGTATTCAAATATCTGTGTACATCCTTAATTTACATCTAATGTACATACACCGATCAGGCATAACATTATGACCACCTGCCTAATATTGTGTTGGTCCCCCTTTTGCTGCCAAAACAGCCCTGACCTATCCTGCACTGTGTATTCTGACACCTTTCTATCAGAACCAGCATTAACTTCTTCAGAAATGTGAGCAACAGTAGCTCGTCTGTTGGATCGGACCACACGGGCTGGCCTTCGCTCCCCACGTGCATCAATGAGCCTTGACCGCCCATGACCCTGTCTCCGGTTCACCACTGTTCCTTCCTTGGACCACTTTTGATAGATACTGACCACTGCAGACCGGGAACACCCCACAAGAGCTGCAGTTTTGGAGATGTTCTGATCCAGTGGTCTAGCCATCACAATTTGGCCCTTCGTCAAACTCGCTCAAATCCTTACGCTTGTCCATTTTACCTGCTTCTAACACATCAACTTTGGGGACAAAATGTTCACTTGCTGCCTAATATATCCCACCCACTAACAGGTGCCATGATGAGGAGATCATCAGTCTCATTCACTTCACCTCTCACTGCTCACAGTGTTATACCTGATCGGTGTATATGAAGCTGTTAATGCATGCAAACTGATTCCCAGTTTTAAAAAAATTAGTTTAGAAGAGCTGTGAAAAGACAAACAAAAAGAAATACTTACATCCTTTATCAAGATAGATGCCATACACACATGAATTATATTCTTGTGAAAGCTCCTGTTTAGTAGCATTACACTTTAACGGGTTCTCCATGTCACTTCTGATAGTCAGAGTAAGATTAGACGTTTTGTTTACATTTGTATAAGACTGCTGTGGAAGAATAACATTTCCCATGAGCCATTTAATGTCATCAGCGCTGTATACTGAATCTTCACTGAGAGTACAGACTGCTGTAAATTCCTTCCCCAATTCCACTGGAATATATATCGCCGAGTCTGGAATTATTTTTGCACAGCTATTAAAGAAACCTGGAAACAGAGAGAGAAGATTTAAATTTAGCATGGAATTCAGTCAATTTCATAAGAAATGAAATAGAGTTAAATATTCTGAACACGCCCTGGGCTACAGTTTTAGCACAGAGAGAGATAAATAGTTTAGAAAGCTGTAATCTCGCCCAAGTTACTTACCGGCTGCACAGCCAAAAGGGAGAAAAAAGACAAACCCAAACAAATGTAGTGGCTTCATGATGTCAGCTGTCAGCATCTGGAAAAGAAATACTCAATGATGTACTTTACAAGAAAGACACTGCCACACTGTGTTAAGCTTATTTCTATGACAAGAAGATCAACATGTATAAAGTGGCTTAGTGACTTTAATGAAGAAAGAGAAGATATGTGAAAGCCAACAACTACACGTAGAGAAGGAACACAATGCTCTGACTAATTTACATGCAAAGCCACATCGTTTCAACCACTGTTACTTTATTTAGGCACACACTGTTCCTCTTCATTAAACTTACTACCCTTAAGTGTATTCCCAAATCACAAGTAAGTCACAAAATCTCCAAAATAACATGACTAGCATATACATTCGAAACTTTATTTCACTTGAAACATCCTGCGGTCGAAGGCTAAGTATTAATGACTCACTAACAGGTCACACAGCAAGTGTGAGTGAATAAACATACCTTGTATATCTAAATTCTTAAAAACATTAGTTTTCTTGCACGATAAATACTAAATGCATACAATGACATTTCAGCACACTGTGATTTATACCATTCCAAAATTTTAAAGCACTAATGTCTCTATGATACTTTGCATCAATCTAGTCGTGCCTTAATAACAACGTGCATTTATTTAATTCGTTTATAACTGATTATGGTTGAGATGGATCCAGAGCTTGGATGGGATTGAAGGGATACACTGGAAGGTATGCCAGTCCATTACGGGTTACCATAAAACATCCATATTTAGACTTAGGGGTATCATAGAGTAGCCAAGTCACCTTTTTTTTGGATGTGGGAAGAAATTAGTGAACCTTGAAGAAAAACTCAAAAGGATGCCAGGAGACCATGTAAAACTTCACACAGATAGAATCTCTCGCCCAAAATAGAAAGTAAGACATTTATCTTACCAAAATAGTTTGACTTATGTTTTTAATCAGATCACACAAAGCCATACAAAACACAATTTGTTTGTAGAGCACTAGACACTATCACAAAGCAGCTTTACTATAATCATGTGATCGAGTTAGACCCTTCGTAAGCAATCCAGACACAACAGAGGCAAAAAAACCCTCTCTATTCCGACATGCAGAAGAAACCGTGAGAGGAACCAGACACAAAAGGGAACTGAATCTCTCCTGGGTGACACTGAATACTGGGATCATTTACTACTATATTACCAGCATAAACATGATCAAATACAAACAGATGAGACCTGGGATAAACACAGGACAGACTTTAAGATTACAGCAGCAGTTTTAGGAACACACCATCATTTACATTATTTGTCAGATGCCCTTAACCAAAGAAACTTATATATTTTTTTTTTATATACAACTGAGGGTTACAGACCTTGCTTAAGGAGCCAGCAAGGTGGTGGACGTGGGATTCGAACTCACCACCTTCTGATCATTAGTACAATGTCTGAACCACTAAGATACCACATCCCATCTGAAGCAATTTGCGCTTATCCACAGACTTCTGGGATGTCTGTACTACAAAACCCAAACACTAAAGTTAAATAACACTTTATGTAAATGATAATAAAATACAAACTGCCAGGATGTAGTGATATAATTACAAACTGCACATGAACACTGAACAACCGACGACACGCAAGTCTCATCTCCATATTAGACTTTTTATTCTCGACTCGACATTTTTGCTATTTGGTTTTTATAGAGAAGACGGACAGCTGAAATGATTATAAAGAAGAAGAAGGAAGTTTGGGAGAAAAGCAGCCAGTAGGACAGGACGTGACACTTCGTCTTCTCGGTCCCGTCTCTGACGGACAGCTGCATCGTTTTTCTGTGGCGCATAAAATATTCAGCTAAGTAGAATGACTTGAACATTACATTTCAATTTACATTTTTATCTAGATATTGTGAATAAATCATAATCCAGATTTGGGCTCGGTTTTTAGGAGCACACCAACCCCAGCTGTGTTAGAGAATCCAGCCAACTAACAGCAGCTCATTCAGCTACTAGGCCATGCTAGCGAGCACAGGCTAGCTGCTTCAGTAGCGCTGAGGCCATTTTATAAACATATCAACATGTTTAATACATATTAGTAAACAAAGAAAACCTTTAAAAAACAACAATAACAAATAAGTGTTTATAAACTTACCTGTGTTTATATCATACCATCTTTGTAGCGTGAGCTTGATGTTTAGTGCTAGTTAGTTCAGCTATGTTTTCAACTTTCTACCTTCCAGATAGTTAATCCAGAGCACCGCAGTATGACTAAATTAATCAAACAAATAATAAACCCGTGTGATAAACTTTCAGATGAACATTCTCCGGTCTACGGGAAAAATATAGGCAAGGACATGCCACAGGAGACCAAAGCGTCTGGCAGTAGAAAAAAAAATCGCTTCTGATTGGCCAGCACGGCTGTCAATCTGCAAACTGTAACGCGTCATCCACCTTCTAATGCATTTCCAGTTAGTCTCCGCCCACTGACAAAAAGTGTTCTCGGAGGGAGGGAGGAAGTTGTCAATGAAAATGTCTGACTCCTTCCAACACCGACTTAGTGGGTAAACAGGAATTCTCTCTCTCTCTCTCTCTCTCTCTCTCTCTCTCTCTCTCTCTCTCTCTCTCTCTCTCTCTGTGTGAGAGACATAGCCTCGATCTTTCTCTGAAATAGTGCCTTACTGAGAAATAGCTGGAATGAATTCCTTAAAACCATGTTATTACTGGCATATTATCTTACTATTTAAATAAATAAATGTCCTTAATTAAATGTCCTCAAGGAGTCTGGAAGGGGATTAAATGTGTACACTCAAATGCTTGATTCTTCCCAGAAAGTGTTGATTAATTATCTATAACAGCAGCTCTGACTGTAGTGCCAGCTGTAATAGAATAACAATATAAATACCTCTTAATATATATATTAAGAGCTATTTATATTGTGTTGCTTTCGGCTGCTCCCTGTTCGGGGTCGCCACAGCGGACCAACTGGTCCGCACATCAACTTGGTAAATGTTTTATGCCAGATGCCCTTCCTGACACAACCCTCCCATTTTTCTGGGCTTGGGATCGGCACTGCATCCAGTGGCTGGGGTTGAGGCATTGGCTGGGAATCGAACCCGGGCCTTCCACATGATAGGCAAGAAACCTACCACTGAGCCACCAATGCCTCCAGCTATTTATATTGTGTATTGTATGTATTATTATTGTATAGGCACTGATGCTGGGGAAGAAGGCCTGGTTCACAGTCTCCACTCTAATTCATCCCAAAGGTGTTCTATGGGGTTGAGGTCAGGACTCTGTGCAGGACAGTCAAGTTCCTCCACACCAAACTCACTCATCCATGTCTTTATGGACCTTGCTTTGTGCACTGGTGTGCAGTCATGTTGGAACAGGAAGGGGTCATCCCCAAACTGTTCCCACAAAGTTGGGAGCATGAAATTGTCCAAAATGTCTTGGTATGTTGAAGCATTAAGAGTTCCTTTCACTGGAACTAAGTGGCCGAGCCCAACCCCTGAAAAACAACCCCACACCATAATCCCCCCTCCACCAAACTTTACATTTCCCTGATCTGTGATTTTACATGGACTACCACTTCGGGGCTGAGTTGCTGTTGTTCCCAATTGCTTCCACTTTGTTATAATACCACTAACAGTTGACCATGGAAGTAGTGAGGAAATGTCACGAATGGACTTATTGCACAGGTGGAAACCTATCATGGTACCACGGTGGAATTCACTGAGCTCCTGAGAGCGACCCATTCTTTCACACATGTTTGTAGAAGCAGTCAGCATGCCCAGGTGCTGGATTTTATACACCTGTGTACATGGAAGTGATTAAAACACCTGAATGAAATGATTTGGAGGGGTTTCCCAAAACTTAGTGTATATATACACTACCGCGCAAAAGTTTGGGATCACTCAAAAAATTTTATTGTTTTCAAAGGAAACACACATGAAATATAAAATATATCAAAAGAACAGGACATGCTGACATATCAGAGTTAGAAATAATGATTTTGATGGAAATGATGAATGTTTTCTTCAATCTCATCAGGTTATCTTGAAAAATTGACAGCTAGAATGCCCAGGCTGTAATTGCTGCAAAAGGTGGTTTGCACCCACCAGATTGATTGGCTGATGGAGTCTTTCCAAGTGATCCCAAACTTTTGAGCGGTAGTGTATATATATATATATATATATATATATATATATAGCATTGACCCTTTAGCTATGCTTTTTGAAGCCCTTGTATCTTGGGTTCTGTGGTGAAAATAACTTGTACTAATGATGATACATATTTGTTTCTAATATTTTAATACTTTTTAATAATATTTTAAATAATTTTTTGTAATGGTTCCATGGCTGCAAAGAATTAAAAAACATATAAATTTGCAGAAGAGAATGTTTAAACTTTAAATAAACGATAACATTATAAAAATGCTAAATATTTAGTGGCTCCCACCCATGGCTGAACCAATACTTCCATGTTTTCCTTTATATGAATATTTAGAAAATCACTATCCTAAATATCTGCACCTATCCCCTGCTGTTTTGGTGCAGAGTGGCACTTTTTCCTTTTAAACATGATTCTTATTAAATGATGGTTCATCGTTCTAAATGATAATCATCACTTAAGAGCATTTAAAAAAAAGAATTGTGATATTCCAAAAAGTACACAGCCATTTATTAATGTTAATTATTTAAAACATTTAACTTAATTAATCAAACTCCAGGTATGTTTGTGTAATTATGTAGTGAACCCAGAAATCAGATCATACACAGTGCATGCTGTAGATAAGAGTCTGTAAAAATGTGAAAAAATAGGCTGATAGCTTTGTAAACTTTATCAAACGTTATAACAATGACAAATCATTACGATGACCCTCCTCCTTTTTAAGTCCTCAAGAAAATATATGTTGACAGTTTACTGACAGTCCAAAGAATCCAATAAAACCTGAAGATCATAGTATTTTCATGGAAACCTGTTTTTTTGCGGCTGAGAAAAGGTCAGCCCTTCTGTTTTTGTCACTAATACACTGAAAGTGCATCAGGTTCTTTCAGTGTGATCCTCAGTCGTCTTCGTGAGTGTTGGAGGTGACGGGCTTCGCTTTCTTTGGGGTGGGATAGCGGGAAGAACTTGCATGTTTCGCAGCGGCTCAGTGCTCAGAGGAGCAGGAAAGGAACACAGAGACTGGCTCTGATGAATGCCTGGTCTGTGACTCTTAGACGTTACGGGAGGTGGGAGTCCTGCTAGACTGCGTCCCAGAGAGCTGAGGGGTAGAGATTTAGACTTCCTTACTCCTTGAGAGACTTGATCAGGTGGCAAAGAGACTAAACAAGAAGAAAAATGATTTGTCTATTTGATACAATAATACAATGTTGATGTAGCGTTAAGGTAAAGGTAAAGGTAAAAAATTGAAAGGAAATTCCTAAATGACATTTTAACCCTCCCAAGACAATGCAGACATTATGCATGATATCCATCCAACAATGTCCATGAATATAAGTTTTAATTTAAATACTTCTCAAAACCAATACAGTACAGATAAGTAATGAAGGGCATCACAGAATGTCTCCTTTAACAATGAGCTCCTCAGTTTTAACTTTAAGATGTTATGCCGTTTAACCAGTATGTTTAACACAGAATGTGAGTTTGGCCAACCTGAGCAAGCAGAGCAGAGCTTTCAGTGAGTACAGACATTAAAAATGAGCACAAGGTGAAATGATTTGCACCTTGACACTTTCTAGAGCATGCATCAGTTTCTTTTGCACGCCAACTTTCCTTTTCCAGACTTGTTGATAATGCTTTGTGACATGAGGTCTGCCTTCCACATGCTCACTTATAAAGATATTGTTTAAAAGCAATAAAAAGTTTTAACTGTTTAATTGTATAGTTAGAAAGATTATGTATTACAGCCTCTTCATTTTGAGCTCAGTTTAGGCAAAGTGCCATGTTTTATTGGAAATTGCTATAGGGAAATCTTTACAAGTAGGTGTAAATGAGCTTGGAATTGGACCAATGAGCATTGATGCATTCCAAACTTTGATAAAATAGCTTACATCTGTGAGTGCAGTGGTCACGAATGGGAGCCAAGCTGTTGCGCGTCAAGGCCGAGTCTCTCATTCGCAGTGGTACCAGATGAGAATTTGCAACTGTTCAAATGAAAAAACAGGCATCACATGCGTGCTGTTGAAATAGCTTTAGCATTAGATGTGTTTATTGTGACTCACCTTGGTCATTTCTCTGGATATAGGGTGTGTGGTTGGAGCAAAGTACGTCTATAGGACTCGGTGTTTCGTGCAACAGTTTATCCAGCATCTGGTCAGACGGAGGCGACACCCAAGCCTTGTGTTTTAGCAACTGACTGGATTCTGTTTTCCATGTAGGGCCTGTGGCTTTCTGAGCCTTTGTTCTGCTGTCAAACAGGTCATGTTCACTCTTGCTCTTTTGTGACCTGTGGGCCAAATGATTAACCATCTGGCCTGACACAGTTCTATGTGGTGCATTGTGCAAGTTGGTTAACAAAGAGTTTCCCAGAGTGATAGGTGGAAGACTCTGTGTGCGTATAGGAGGTAGGCTCCTGTGGTCCTTGGGAGTAGGGTCCTCAAGCCTTTCGGGTTCGTTAGACTGCTTTCTGCTGTCCTCTTTGCTAGGGAGATCAACAATGCAGTCGAACATGGTGATGATATCGTCCACTTCGGAGGTCTCTTCTTGCAGGTGCCGCTCTTGACTCAGATCCCTTTGCCGTGTGGCATGCAGTTCTTTCTTCTTTTTACATGAGAAGATGTGGTTCAGTACACGAAATTTGCCCTCTTTTCTGATCGCAGGGTCACTGCTCTGGGAAAGAAGTTGGCGGGATGATTCAGGCCTGCAAGCAAGAATGATCACAAGATTAACCTGTGTGTGATGGTCTGGGGCAACCCCTCTTAACATGTTTTTCTTTCTATCACATACATTGAATGGAGACACACGCTGTTACACCTCACATATAACTATAAATATATTTAACCAAAGGAGGTGTGGAAATGTTTTACCTCTTTCTTTTTATGCTGCCTGAATAACAATAGTAAGTAAATATCAAACATTGATCACACAGTTTTTGCACAGTTACATTCAATAACATGACATTTGCAGTTACATTTAATAACGGACATAAGCCAAATCAAATCGGTTTGTAGATCAGATGCCGGTTCTAAAAATGTCAGAGTTGCTTCTCCACTTCAGTGAAAATGGGAAACTTTCTGATGTTGACACATGCAAAAGAGTAATATATTTCTGTTCAGGAAATCCTGTAGTTGTCAGACCTATATGTAGACGAAAAGGTCAGAATTTCCCTTTTAGAAGAGTTTTCAGTCTGCCGCACCTATGCAGTATTAGGTAACTCAATTTGAAGTTTTAAAATACTTGAAGTGCTCAGAAAGGTGTCAGTGCTTCTGTGGAGTGTAAGATAGTCCTGAGATTAAAACACAGTATGTTAGCCCACATTATAGCACACAGTATAGCACATTAAAGCTGAACATGGGCTTGACTAATACCTCCTAAAACAGAGGAATAAGGAATTAGAGCACAGTAGTAGCTAATAATCCCATTCACAATGAAAATATAGTAGCTATTGGTTAATTCGGTAAACATTTCATATTGTTGATATGTGGGTTATCTGGAACTTGACTGTCCTGCACAGAGTCCTGACCTCAACACCCACAGAACATCTTTGGAATTAATTAGAGTGGAGACTGTGAGCCAGGCCTTCACGTACAACATCAGTGCCTGACCTCACAAATGCACTTCTAGAGGAACGGTCAAAAATTCCCATAAACACACTCCTAATCCTTGTGGAAAGCCTTCCCAGAAGAGTTAACTGCAAAGGGCGGGGCAACTCCATATTACATTCATGTGCATGTGAAGGCAGATGTCCCAGTTTTGGCCTGTCTCGCAGTCTCTGCTCTAATTCATCCCAAAGGTGTTCTATGGGGTTGAGGTCAGGACTCTGTGAAGGCCAGTCAAGTTCCTCCACACCAAACTCACTCATCCATGTCTTTATGGAGCTTGCTTTGGTCACTGGTGTGCAGTCATGTTGGAACAGGAAGGGGTCATCCCCAAACTGTTCCCACAAAGTTGGGACCATGAAATTGTCCAAAATGAAGCATTAAGAGTTCCTTTCACTGGAACTAAGAGGCCGAGCCCAACTCCTGACAAACAACACCTGAATTCAGTGATTTGGAGGGGTGTCCCAAAACCTTTGGCAATATAGTGTAGGTTTCAGATAGACTTTAGGAATGCTTTTGGTGTACCAGGAAAAGACACAGCACAAAGATCATTTAAGGAATGTAATAGATTACATATAAACCCCAGATGTGTTAATACAAGCTTATAGTGTGTGGGAGAGACGGCTCTGTGTGTGTTTAAAACGAATTGTAAATAAAGTGTTTCCCGATATATGGAGGCTTTTGGAACACCTAATTTTATTTGAATAGTGTATCCGGCACTTCTGAGTATTATTTGACAGTAATCACAAGTTTACTTGTAAAAAAGCTTGTACATTTACTTTTACTTTACTTTGTTGTTGAATACAACTGAGCAGTTGAAGGTGAAGTGCTTTGCTCAAGGGCCCATCAGTGGCTTCATGGTTACACTGAACTATTGCCCTGTAACCCAAAGCCTTAATCTATAAACAGGACCACCCTCGTCAGTGTATCATGACTATCATGTGCATTTTATTCTCACTTCACCACTTTTTGAGCTGAGTCTTTGAGTTCCTCTTGGTAAGAAAAAAAGAGCAGCTGTGTTTCCTTTATGAAACAGGGTGGATGTCATTTTCACCTGACCATCCCTAGCTGTTGAATCACCCGACATACTGCTAAATTGATATGAATTTACTTAAATTGGCATGATTGATGATTCCAAGTTATAGTTAATGCATTCACAGAGAACGCATGAAACACTGATGATGCAATACGATGCTTCTTTTTGAAAGGTGGTCTACAGGACACCTCTCAAATAGAAACTCTAACCTGCTGTCAGCAGAGAGCAGCTGGATGCAGGCAGTGTGACCACAGTACATGGCGTATGTTAGTGGCGTGTTCTCGTTGATGTCTCTTGGCCCAGGTTCCACACCGAGCCGTAACAAAGCTTGCACGCACTCCTCCTTTCCTGCTGCGGCTGCCCAGTGCAGAGGCGTCCTGATACAGGTTTTGCAGAAAGAACAATAGATAGCATAAACATTCTGAGCCACATATTACATACACATTATATATACTCACACATTACATTACAGTAAATGACCAGTGAACATATTTGAATCAGATTAATGTAAAAGAAGGGCAGCAGGAGTGTTTAACCATGGGCTTGTACGGTAAAGCAAACAAAACAATTCACTTGCTGGAATCCATTAACTCTGGGAACCCACTCAAGTTTTTAGGATATCACTTCCACATGGTTTTTCAGGCCATGACTTAGATACATAAGAGCTGTTGCTCATGAAATGACTCACATCTGGTGTCATTCCAATACCTTAGACCAATTAGTCTGATTATCTTAGTCTGATTAAGTTTAAATGAATTAATTATGTTTAAATTAGTCCAAATGAAAGCAGGAAATACGCCAAACTGCAAGAAAACAATCCGAGAACAACTTACTGGTATGTTATTAAAAATCAAAAATCTAGTCAGAAATTCAGTAATGTATTTTGTCTGGGTTTCCTTTGAAAAGTGAATCATTTTCTTCTGGTCAAATAAAGAGTGGTTAAAGAAATAGATTTAGCTGGTGAAATGATCTACACGGTTTAATATATATATGTAGCTAATGTCTGGTGATACTGGTGATAAGAAATGCCGTTGCAGTAGATTAATATCCTGGTCACACACAAAACCTTTTGTAGTTTCATCAGAGCATCAGTTCGTCTGATGGATTCAGGAAGTGGAGAAGGACTTAAGATATACTGAGCAGCTGAGAAATGAATCATGAGACATGAAGCTGTCATACCGCTCATCCACATCCAGGGCTTGCAGATTGGTTTCAGGGACACGGGCAAGCTCGTAGATGATGTCACTGTAACCTGCGGCGGCGGCTATGTGAACGCAGGTCTTGCCATTCTCGTCGTCGTAGTTTATGACCGTGGAACCAAGGTGATGGTTGAGAATTAGTGAGCACATAAATCTACTTCCACTCTGCCAAAAGGGTAAGCAAAAAAAAAGGTTTTAGTTTTTGCGACCAAATGAAATAAAAAAAATAAAAAAGCATGAAAATATGACACCAGCTTTATTAGCTGATGCTGGAATCTCAGGTAACTGACTGAGTGGGAGGGAGTTATGTATTAAATTAATGATGATGGTCTGTGGGCCATGAGAGGTCTGTAGGCCTCATAAATCCACAGTGTAATCCTGACGTGGGCCTCAAAGACAGCAGGAATACACACACACACACACAGATTTCTTTTTAATAAAGACAAATTACAACATAAAAAACAATGTAGTATTAAATAATTCAATAAAATAATGTATTTAATATAAAATGGTTATTACATCGTAATCAGTAATGAAGTATTTTAGGCATGAAAAAACTTTATTTAAAAAAATTATTTAACCTGGGATTTGCAATATGAGGATTTATAGCACAGTGCTGTTGGGTAGTAGAGTGGTCAGAAGGTGTTGCTTAATTTTACCTGCATGGTCCATTAGTTCTGTGCGCAAATAATGACTTCCTTTTCATTTGTGATTGTTACTATAGCAACAATTTACACATGGACTTGTAATCATACATCTGGCGAGGTTTTCATTGAGATGATTAACTAATATGTTTGGAATGGAGGTTCTTTATATCAGTCACAGGTAAAGCTGGACCTTTAAGTCACAAGAAAGGCTTTACCGGGTTTATTTTTAACAAACGTTCTTTAACAAATATTTATCTTTATAAAGATATCCACATGATCACTATGATCTAAAGAACCATATCTATTTCAAGTTTGTATTAAAACAAATGTTTTAAATGTTGAAACCGGTGAGAAAAAAATGTTTTGCCTAATGGGCCTTGTGTGGTTTTTCATCTTGGAAATTTTTGCTGAACCTGGCAACCCTAGTTAATGACAGAACACAGTTAAACATCTAAAACTGATCAAAATGATCAGCAGCCTGTTACTCTAATAATTCACTAGCTAGCGGCCTATAGTATAAGTAAAGCCTCTGAACTTTTTTTTTTTTTTTTGAGGCTATGCCATTGTTTTGTAAATTTCCACATCTGCGATCATTCTTGAATTAAATCGCAGCATTTGTTGTCAGGTTTAATTCTTACATACTTTAATAAGCCTGATCAACTCTGTTATTAATGTAACCAGTAGCAGACTGGATGGTTAAGTCTGTTTATAGCAGTTGTTATTTTGTCAGAAAAAGGTATATCCAGTTCTTATGAAAATGAAATTGAACATGACCTGGCTTAATGTAGAGTATGTCATAATTTATGATGCATTCTGTTGACGTCTTCAGTCTTGTGCCTTATCTACAATCACTGGAAGAGTCAGTTCAGGCAAATTTAATTTGAAGTCTTGTCTAGTCATCTGTCTAGAAATCAGTGTGGCATTCCTACCTGCACAGCCCAGTGAAGTGCGGTCTTAAAGTCTTTATCGACCAGCGTGGGATCTGCCCCTTTCTGCAGCAGGGCCTGTACATGCTCCGGACGGTTATGGAAGGATGCCCAGTGAAGTGCGGTCATGCCCTGGCAGGACAAAAACAGCACTGTATATTTTAATATGCTAGTTATCAGCTGTAAAACAGCTTAGTTACCCATAATAAAACAGTGCATATAAAAGATATTCAGACATTATCGGCTAAAGCACAAATCTCTTTACTGTTCCACTCCAAGAGAGATTTAGTACTTAACATATCCTCTCTGATGTTCTCTGTGAATAAAACTATGCCCTTAGCTCAAACATAAAAAATGTGCTGCATTACACTTACATGCGACTGAGATCATACCACTCTATTTTTGAATGGCGTCTAAATGTCACTGTATGTGAAACCAGAACCCAGGATGAGTCATCTCTGGGGTTTTAGCAGAGAACAAATGTAGTTAAACTGTGAGCATGAATAACATTCAGGTCCAGTCTGAGTCGTGTGAATGACTAAGTAACGAGATGTCAAGCTCTTTTTTAAGCTCACTATATCTATAAACAGCACAGCTTGAATGTTTGTGAACCCTTTCCAATTTTGGGTCATTTTGCTCAATAAATAAAACTATATTGCTTTAACATCATTTGTTTATTGGTTTTTCTTTTTCTAATTTTAGGACTTAGATGAAGATCTGATCACATTTCAGGTCAAATCTACGCAGAAGTACAGAGTAACCAGTAACTTTCTAGCAGCACTGTATATTTCAGGAGCAGTGGTAGCTCAACAGTTAAGGCTATGGTTTGTTGGAACTCTCTCTGGTCCAGGAGTGCTATGTCATATCTGACCCTGTGCCCTGACTCAAACCTCCTAACAAGTTGGGATTTGCAAAGAAATGCATTTCTTTGTGCTGTTATATATATATATGTGTGTGAAAAATGAAAGCTTCTATTCCTTTCTTTATATTTATATCAGAGTGCTGTTGAATTTTTGAGTAGGATTCGTCAGAAGGTGTTGACTTTTGTTAATTTTCTGTAACAGCACCTCTCTGGCTAAAAGACGAAGCACAGATTTGTATTTATTCACTGATTCTAATGCAGTGCTGTTTTTATACTAACAGTTTCCACAGGATCTTGTATGGTGGAAACTCCACATAAAAATGGGTATAATAGTTCATAAGGTAGAGTTTTCTCTGAGACAACACTCACACAACCCTGTCATTTATTATTTGGCTATAACAACCACATCTTTTATTCTTTATTTATAACTAGAGATTCTTTTACAGATGGATTTTTGTACCATGTAAACAGGACTCGATTAGGCTTAATACAGTGAAACAACACACTGGTTATAAAAGTCCAAAGTGGTGAGTGCAATGTGTAATGTGTTATGATTATTCCACATATACCAAAGATTTGAGTAAATAAGCAAATGTTGAAAATTTTCTCACCTCATTGTCTTGATGATTTATTTCACACAGTGTTGATTGTTGCAATAACACAGCCATGAGTCTATGAATGACAGAATTGTGTAATACTATAAGAAACATACAGCAGTCATATTAAGTCATATTTGAGGAAACTTCACACCCATTTGTTGGAAGCACACAGTTGTATATCTTAGTCTTATCTAGTAAGGTCTGGTGTGGGTGCAGAGTTTCATTCCAACCAAGCCAAATCCATATCTGATTCTACAGAAAGGCAAGATTAATCCATTGATTAAACAAGTAGAAGAAGGTGTGGCTTTTGCATGGATGAATGAAAACCGTCACCACCCGTTGTGGATAAGTTCTGGACATAGACTTTTTTGCATGCTGTAACATTACACTTTCCATTTACTGGAAGTAAGAGGACCAAACCTGTTCTAGCGTGATGATGCCCCTGTGCACAAAGTCCAGTACCTGAAGACATGGTTTGCCAGGAACTCATGTGTCCTGCATAGAGCCCTGACCTCAACCCCATCGAACACCTTTCAAGAGATGGCTGACTGCACCTCAGGCCTCCTCACACAACATCAATGCCTGACCTGACAAATGCTCATGAGGCTGAATGTGCACAGATCCCCACAGCCACGCTTAGCGGAGAGCTTTTCCAGAAAAATGGATAGTATTATAAAAGCAAACTGGGGACTGTCTGGATATCTGGATGTGATGGTCAAGTGTCCACAGACTTTTGGCCATATAGTATAAATAGACATAGTGTATTGACATGTTAAAAATCATACGCTTGCTGAAATATAAACTCTGATCTGTTCATATCAAGCCTGCACTGAAGTAAGGCTAATTAGTCATGTTTTCACAGCGTTCCCAAGTCGAGAAATGTAATTGAAAAACACTTATGTTTATCTAAGTGTCTAGAGACTGAAATAAATCTGCACACACTGCTCATTATAATCACTGCTAGTACAGTGAAAAACAAGCTGCCAGATGGACAGAGAGAAACAGGAAGTCTCACATTAGGGTTTTTTTCCCATTGTCGTTCTGATACGCTAACACCCAAAAGCAGTGGTGTGGATTTGAAACAGAGCTGTAAAAGGCCTGTCTTTCCTCTCCTGCCATTATGGAAAAGGAAAAGTGTTGCTGGAAATGCTGCCATGCAGAGCAAAGGTCTCAGGTTGCTATAGGGACTGCATATATGTCCCGAGTGAGATCGTTCCTGTTTGAGGAAGGGAACATTCATTAAGACACACAATGAATCTTGGCCTGATGCCACTGATGAGCTGACGCAGCAGCCAGAGCTACTACTGCTTACTTTCTCTTCCTCTTTGGTGGGCTTTGGTTCCTAAATACAAAGTGAATTCAAACCAGTTCCTCCAAATATTTGTAATATTAATTCATGTTAATGCTCGATCATGCTTTTTCACATCTTTCAGTGTGATGTGTTAGAGCTTTCCATTTCTACCTAAACTGTACCAACAGTAAAACAGCCACATATTATAATCAGGTCTTGATGAACAAAACATGTATAGCTTTTGCTAGAGCTTTAAGGATAGTTTGAATTCCCAAAGAATATTGCCTGAGTATGAAGATCTTATTTGCCTGATGTCTAGCTTCACTGCTAATCTTCCAAGAACTTCCCGTAACTTCCTGAAACATCAGCTACGACGCAACACTTTATGATGGAAAATCGCTGGCTGTGGGATGTGTACCTGAGGTCGACCTCAGCTGTAGCAGCATGAAGCGGTAAGCGACCGTTTTTATCAGGGACGTTCTGCTTTGCTCCATTTCGCAGTAAACACACACAGCCTTCTAGCCAGCCCTTTGAAAGAGAACAAAATCGTATCAGTGAACCAGCTGGAGATGTCAAGCAGATGGTGTGAGCTAGCTTTTGTGCTGATGATTTTATCAGGTGAGTCAGGTGGTGGAAAATTTCAAATGATAAACAAGTACAAAATATTCCTCAACAAAAAAGTATTTGATTTAAAAAAAAAAAAATCAAAACTACAGTTTGCATTAGTGTTAATATTATGACAAAAAAACCACTGAATTTTATGCTTCATTTATGCTAGAGCTGACTTTGTCTAAGTCCTTTGTCTAAATAACATAAACATGTAATAATCATAAAAATGTTTTAGATGCCTAGTGTAATTACAAAATATTTCTGCCTAGCTTCTTCATTTTTGGCTTTTTATAGCCCAGTACAACAGATGTTCAGTTTCTTCTCTTCCTAAAAATATGTCAAGGCTTACATAGTTTCTACAGAGGGATAGAAACAAGTGTCTGCAGGTCTCCTTCTCAGACAGCAGAGGTCTCTTGAAACTGCACACTATTTCTAATGGCTCAAAGCTAATGTTTTTGAAATGAAAACTTCATTACTGGTTCTAATACCACAGCACAGATGTTCAGTTCTCTAGAATTAACAGTTTCTAGTTTTTTGATATCTTGACATAACTGCATTTTTGTCATCTTACTCATTATTACATGAACAAAGAGTTGATGTTTATATCTGTTTTCATGTAATGATTGCTATGAGATCTGCTATGATGTTGTGCAGATGAATGTAAATATAAATTGTTTTTGTACTGCTATTAGAAAACCATCTATTTCTGGTAACAGTAAATCAAATGCTTACACTGTCATTGATAATTGTACTATATCATCATCACCCTCTCATATTCTATTCCTTACATAAAAACCACAGTCCCACACTTCATCGTTTAAGCTCTGGTCAGTACCAAGTATGTAGCAAGGGAAAGCGACGTCCTGCCACAGGCGTCCTGAGTGTTGATCGACGCACCCATTTTCAGCAACAGCTTAACTGTATCCACCTGTCTCCCAGAGACGGCATGCATCAGCGGGGTCGAGCCTGAGCCGAGAACATAAGCAGAAGACATTTGAGGACTTTCAGGCCATGTCTACGTCTGCGGAGGAGCTTTGTGGTCCTTATATTACTTTATCTGATCTAAATGTATTCATGTAAATGAGCTTGACAGCAGCCATGACTGCAGCAGCACAATGCATCACATACTGTGTGGCTTAAAAGTACATTTGCTTTTTATTATTTGGAGTGGGCTTTTGAATAACATTTCCTAAATAAGCAATCTGGTACAGTCTTGTATGTTGCTTTAAACAATGAGATAATAGCTTAATTAAATAAATGGAGGGTTTTAAGGTAGTGGGTCTGAATAGCCATAGTTAGGGTGTATTGTACATGCCTTCACTATCACAGCACTCCAGGATCGAGGGATCCTCTCGTATCGTGGCTGTCAGACTGTTGACGTCCCCTGTAGCTGCTGCGTGGAACACCACATTCAAGTCCACCTCCTCTGCACTGTCTGACAGGGACAAAATTTGCATTTACATTAATTAATTTGTCAGAATTTTTTCATCCAAACTGGCCTACAATCAAGGCAGAAGACTGCCCAAGAATTTACTGTTGAAGGACAGTGACAGACGGCAAGAAAAAAAACTTGTAGTAAGAAGAAAGCTACATCCTTTGCATATATTAAAACCCTTTAATGTTCTGTGCAATCTTTCGGTAGCCAAATTTTGAGTCACGAAGGGACTTCTCAGCCGTTTGGTAGAGGCCAATATTTAAATAATTATGGGGTCTGTTAAAAAAAAAAAAAAAAAAAAAAAAAAAAATATATATATATATATATATATATATATATATATATATATATATATATATATATATATATATATATATATATATATGTATATATATATATATGTATATATATATGTATATATATATATATATGATAAATGAAGCGAACTTGGGTTCTGCAGCAGGACAATGATCCAAAACACACCAGCAAGTCCACCTCTGAATGGCTGAAGAAAAACAAAATGAAGACTTTGGAGTGGCCGAGTCAAAGTCCTGACCTCAATCCCATTGAGATGCTGTGGCATGACCTTAAAAAGGTGGTTCATGCTCGAAAACCCTCCAATGTGGCTGAATTACAACAATTCTGCAAAGATGAGTGGGCCAAAATTCCTCCACAGCGCTGTAACAGACTCATTGCAAGTTATGGAAAACACTTGATTGCAGTTGTTGCTGCTAAGGGTGGACCAACCAGTTATTAGGCTTAGGGGGCAAACACTTTCACACAGGGCCATGTAGTTTTGGATTTTGTTTTCCCTTAATAATAAAAACCTTCATTTAAAAACTGCATGATGTGTTTACTTGTGTTATCTTTGACTAATATTTAAATGTGTTTGATTATCTGAAACATTAAAGTGTGACAAACATGCAAAAAAATAAGAAATCAGGAAGGGGGCCAACACTTTTTCACACCACTGTATATATACCTATTATTGACCCAAGTAAATCTTTTAAAGGAAAACAGTTTTCTTGTTGCAGACATTAAAGGGTTAAATGAACTTCAGATTTCTCTCTTATTTGAATTATAATAGCTAATAGAATAGAATTATCATAGAATTGGAAATAAAAACTGCCAAATCAGCCCTGACCCGTCATGCACTGTGTATTCTGACACCTTTCTATCAGAACCAGCATTAACTTCTTCAGCAATCTGAGCAACAGTAGCTCGTCTGTTGGATCGGACCACACGGGCCAGCCTTCGCTCCCCACGTGCATCAATGAGCCTTGACCGCCCATGACCCTGTCTCCGGTTCACCACTGTTCCTTCCTTGGAGCACTTTTGATAGATACTGATCACTGCAGACCGGGAACACCCCACAAGAGCTGCAGTTTTGGAGATGTTCTGATCCAGTGGTCTAGCCATCACAATTTGTCCCTTCATCAAACTCGCTCAAATCCTTACGCTTGTCCATTTTTCCTGCTTCTAACACATCAACTTTGAGGACAAAATGTTCATTTGCTGCCTAATATATCCCACCCACTAACAGGTGCCATGATGAGGAGATCATCAGTCTTATTCACTTCACCTCTCACTGCTCACAATGTTATGGCTAATCAAAATCCTGGTTTTCCTTCAGTAATGTATGTAATGCACATTTCTTTTCATGTGGTGTGTTAGGCAAGGTTTTCAAGGCCCCCTGTGGTGGCCCATGTGTTGTCAGATGGGGAGACCCTGCATAGGTTCCTGCTCAGAGACCCCAGATTTACTGATCTGTCCCTGGCTGAGGTGGATATTACGCCTATCCCTGTAACACTGGGCTGAAGGCAGGAATGCACCTTGAATGGGATGCCAGTGCCTCTCAGGAGCCCATGCACACCTACAATCACACACTCATTCACAGCTGAGTAGTCAACACAGCTTTTTCCAGTACAGAGAAATGTGCTGAAGTTATAGTGTGTGGTGATCATACATGCACTACATATACTGCACTTCTTCTTCTTCTTCTTCTTCTTCTTTTGGCTTTTCCCTTCAGGGGTCTCCACAGCGAATCATCTCTCTCCACCTATCCCTATCTTCTGCATCCTCAACACTTGCACCCACTAGCTTCATATCCTCATTAATTCCATCCATATACCTATCATATAGCTCCATGTCCAACATTCTCCTACCAATATACTCACTCTCCCTCCTCTGAACATGTCCAAACCATCTTAATCTGGCCTCCCTAACTTTGTCCCCCAAACGTCCAACATGAGCTGTCCTTCTGATGTACTCGTTCCTAACTACATATACTGCACATAGAAGTTATATTGTACCGTATCTTACTGCAAAATGTACAGGGCTGGAATAACAGAATAATACCTAGCTAACCTTGCAGTCCAGGTGGATACAGGATGATTCTGAAGCTGTACCAGCTGAATGCCTTGAAACTGATCTTGTCAGTAGTACAAATATCTTAAACTCTCCACAGGTGCAAACTTCAGGTACAGAAAATCAGATGATCAGTGGCTGGGTTTAGTGCTGACTATTAGCCGAGGAGGTTTCATACTCTATAGCCCCACTTTTCTCTTCTCTCCCATTAGTAACCCATCAGACCGAGCAGCTACTGATGAGCTGGGCGTCACCATGGCAACAGCGGCAGCGGCTGTGCCCCCCCCCTGCGCCCACCTCCCAACACCCCCCTTTCTGCTTTACCTTTAGGCTGGTCAAAAACGGTGGCAGAGGGAAACTCCATGTCCGAGGATTACCACCACACAAGGAAAACACAGTTTCCAGAGAGAAGGGTGAGAGTATCCTCTGTGTATACTATGGCATGGTGCCGGTTAGTGCTCCTGTTCTCTCCTGAATTAACCTGAGATACAGAGATAGAGACAGGAAAAAAGAAAGGGATTAGAAAGAGAGAGAAAGCTTGGATAGAAGAAGACGGAAAACGCGTGTCCGTACTCCCACGGTAGAAGTTTTACGCGCGCATTCCTGATGTAGCCGAGGCGAGAGGAAGAGGAGAGGACGCACCGTTTCTCTGTGATCGATGTGCATGAATGAGGGGTTGCAACGCAACTGCGCATGCGCGAAACCACAAGCATCATCAGCATCCAAAAGCAACCTGGTGGAGGCACGACCTCATGGATTATTTTGACAAATTTGGCAGGGTTTCCGGTCTAATTTAGGACTATTTTGAACACGTCGTGCTGTAATTAGCGGATAGAAATGGGGGAGGTTATACTTTGATCTGGTTTAAAGTGAATTCTGCACACTTTTAATCGCAATAAAGCGGGATAAAGGTAACCTCATCTGGCAACCCTGATGATGAAGAATTGTCTGAATGCTCTCTGCTCACGCATGGATATTTTACTGATCTTATTACTATTTTTTGTCAATTACACAGTACATGAGTTCGCTTTCCACAGGTCTATGAAAATGTTTCGGAGCAATTCTCTACCATGGGTGCCAGTCTTCTTTTTTTTTTTTCTGTAGAAGATGCAGTAAGAGATTCAGTATAAATATAAAATGCACAAGGCCCTAAGGCAATTCCTGAATACACGAATAGCCTACAAATTCATTATAAACATCTTAATGTATTTGAATTATCATGTAAAACACCATGAAGAATGCTTGTACACACAAAAACATAAAGTGTGTGTGATGTATATATTTTAATATACTTTAAATAGCAGAAACAACCCTTTAAATATATATACTTTTGCTCCCATTCATATTTATCAGACAGCCAGTCACCATGGGAACCCAGGAGATTATGAGAAATGGTCATTTAGGACTTGATGTGTAAAATGAACTCACTGCTTTTACAAGGTTGAAGCAACGTCCATTCACAGCGAGAATAAATCCTCATTACAGTTTCACATGCATAGCAACTGGAGTGATCCGAGATGAAAAACCTCATGCTTCTGGTATGGGTCATTCTGAAATGCATGATTGCGCAATGCAGTTTCCCATCTAACATCAACAGCAATAACTGGGAATTAGATTAAAATTTCCCACTATTTGATTTCTGTTTCTTAATTTATAACCTAAAGGTAAGCATCTAACCACTACCTGTCCTTTAAAAATGATGTTTGTTTAGGTTTTTCAGTGATCTCTCCACAGTGCAGGGGAGTCAATCTCATCTACATAACACATCACATTATGCTAAAAGAATCAGGTTAACCTTTTGATCATGACTTTATAGACTTGAGTGTTTATAGCTTAGTGCTGCCTCAGAGCTCCATGGTTCATCCCTGACCATCTGTATGAAGTTTCACATCTTCTCTCTTGCTCTTCTCACCTCCCAAAAGCATGGCAGTAGGTAGACTGGCTGAAATAAATCATCCCTAGAAACCAGTATGTGAATGTATGTGGTGCATTGCAATGGACTGGGCTCCAGTGTGTATTCCATCCTCTTTAGTATTGCTCTATTTTCCCCTCTAGTGGAATCAAAGAGATGAGCTCTTTTAGCCCATATTTAAATTCCATTATTGTACACAAGACCTAAAGATTTAGATCTATATTCATGAGGTGGGTTATTTGTCTGCAGTAGTGTGAGGTAGATGAGTGTGATTGCGTTTGATTGATCAGCACACATGTGTGTGAAAGCATGGACATCAATAAACTCCAATGTTGTGGTACATTATGTTTGAAATCAGACATGACCACAGTAAAGAGACAATACAGTTTGAGGACATGTTTCTGTGGAGGTGAAAACACTCAGCTAGTTAATAATGGGCTCAGCTAACCTTGGAATGTGCTCACTGATGGAATACAGACTTCAACAGTAAATGTATAAAAAGTTAATACGGTTCCTAATTCAAATAATAATCAGTTTTTTTCAAGTCATTCATCAATAATCAGGTTTGTTTAGGTCATTTAAGTAGCCAATTTGCAGCATAACTAGCATAAAAGCACTGGAATGCTAACTTTGACAAATAGTATTGTTAAGGTTGTTAAGGTTGCTTGGCAGGCATCTCTGTTTTTAGTTATTACACAACAGAATGGTAAAACATTATATTTATTAGCTTAGTAGTGAACTTGTCTATTAGCTTTAACTGCATGATATAGAAGTTAACTGCCTTGATAGGGAACTTGGCTAATGTTTATTGATTTTTTGGTACGTTTGCCTAGTTAACTAGAATCATTGTCAATACATCCACAGAAACGCATGGCAGTAAGTGAATAATAATGTAAATTATCCGGCGTAAAACCTGTGTTAAATCAAAACATGGAGACCAAATGTTCTGCTGTGGCGACCCCAAACAGGGAGCAGCCAAAACAACAACAACGACAACAACAATATACACTGATCAGGTATAACACTGTGAGCAGTGAGAGGTGAAGTGAATAAGACTGATGATCTCCTCATCATGGCACCTGTTAGTGGGTGGGATATATTAGGCAGCAAGTGAACATTTTGTCCTCAAAGTTGATGTGTTAGAAGCAGGAAAAATGGACAAGCGTAAGGATTTGAGCGAGTTTGATGAAGGGACAAATTGTGATGGCTAGACCACTGGATCAGAACATCTCCAAAACTGCAGCTCTTGTGGGGTGTTCCCGGTCTGCAGTGGTCAGTATCTATCAAAAGTGATCCAAGGAAGGAACAGTGGTGAAGTGGCGACAGGGGATGTGTATGTGGGGTGTGAAGGCTGGCCCATGTGGTCCGATCCAACAGACAAGCTACTGTTGCTCAAATTGTTGAAGAACTTAATGCTGGTTCTGATAGAAAGGTGTCAGAATACACAGTGCAGGTCGGGTCAGGGCTGTTTTGACAGCAAAAGGGGACCAACACAATATTAGGCAGGTGGTCATAATGTTATGCCTGATCGGTGCAAATGTAATTTAAATGTGAGACCTCAATTGCAATACCATTTATTTCCAGCAGGTGTCGACACACTCTCTCCGATTAAACGAGCTGCGCGCTAAAGGAAGTCTGAGAAGTTATTGCTCTAGTTTTGAGTAATTTCAGGTCAGATATTATGAATAATGCTAAATGTTTCCCATAACTCTATATGTACTCGATATGTAATACACAATGAATCATATATTGAAAGTAAGAAGTTTATTTCTTGTACATTTTACATGAACAGGACAAAAAAACATGATGGAAAACTGATCTGTTTGCTAGAAACTTGTTCAGCCTACAGCAGTACACACAATCACTTCACTCCTTATTTTTTGGCTTTGTCCAATCACCACAAAACAGAAAAAAATGTATTTGAGGCACGGCCTTTCTCCTTCACTGCAAGCTTACTGACCACTCTAGACATACAGGGGATTTTGGGCAATTACAAGGGATAAACATGCTTTAGGCAAACAGACAAGAAAAGCAGAAACATCCATAAACAAAGGAAGTCCTTGGGCAACAGGCAGCCCTGAAATCTGCTGACCTACTCAGAACTGAGCAGGAGAAGAAAGGCCTTCTAAGATAAATATTCAGTCCATTTTAATGCACTTAGTTTTATGATAAAGTCCATTTTACTTGAACATTAAATAAAAGCAGTCACATTTATTAGTGCTGTGAAGCCTGAAAAATAAAAAGTGAATATTAAATGATAATTAAACTCATTCAGGTTCATGCGTTATTTACAACGAACAAAAGAGAAAACACTAGAGTCCTTAACGTACCTTTCAACTAACACAATGCAATGTTAATCCCTTCCGGCTCATAAAAATATTTTTGGCAAGTCTGAACAAGCAGGAGGATTAGAAAAAGAAACCTTGGAGTGTAACTAACTTGTACATTTTGTTCCATATTATAGTGATAATGACACCAAACCTATGAGAACAATGCCATACTGATAGAACTATAACTGCTTGGACCAGCAACTGTTTCTTAAAGCAGCTAACAAAAGGAATCCAGGCGGTTTGTAGGAGGCCCTTCATTGTGATTGTGGTCACCAAAAAGTAAACACAAAAGCTGGAAATTATGCTTGTGGATTAGTTGAGTGTATAATGCTTAGTGAATGTAACATTCGGTTCTCAAATCCGACAAGTCGCATGCATGTTATCACACGCCTTTCAGTCACTGACCATATCAAAATAACGGACGTAGCCTGCAATGTCCAATACAGTACACAGTGGTTTCTCTGAACCCACGCGATCACTGACAGAGGTTAAAGGAGGCTGTTTAATGTAGGCTAGCTGCCTCCACTTATGTTAAACTGGCAACTACAATGTCATGACGGTTTTTTAAAATTATTCATTGACCTTTTATGGTCAATGAAGTGAATTAATTACACATTCATTGAAGAGGTGGTGTCGTTACTCTTCTTTTCTTTGTTCTTTCTCGTGGAGAAAAGCAAAAACAGAGTTTTATCTTACTTTTTTTTATTTTATTTTTTTTACAGTAAGTGGCTTTCTGCCAAGCAGCCTGTGTCCACTGAAGCACTGTAAGCCGACTGTTTGTCTGTTCGAGCCCGTGGGTAGGCTCTTTTGTTCCATGGAATTTGAAGTGAGAAAGTCAGTTGCGTGGGAGACGCCCTCTTTCATCTATATCGAAGAGGGTGCAGGACGGGATGATGGAACCGACACAGACACAACCACAGATACACACACCTGTCTTTGTAATGGAATCAGTACCAAAATAGAATAATACAAGTGAAAGGAACTCTTAATGCTTCAGCATACCAAGACATTTTGGACAATTCCATGCTCCCAGCTTTGTGGGAACAGTTTGGGGATGACCCCTTCCTGTTCCAACATGACTGCACACCAGTGACCAAAGCAAGCTCCATAAAGACATGGATGAGCGAGTTTGACTCCTGACCTCAACCCCATAGAACACCTTTGGAATGAATTAGAGCAGAGACTGTGAGCCAGACCAAAAGTTTTGGGACATCTGCCTTTACATGCACATGAATGTAATATGGAGTTGTCCCACCCTTTGCAGTTATAACAGCTTCAACTCTTCTGGGAAGGCTTTCCACAAGGTTTAGGAGTGTGTTTATGGGAATTTTTGGCCATTCCAAAAGAGTTCCTTTCACTGGAACTAAGGGGCCGAGCCCAACCCCTGAATTCAATGATTTGGAGGGGTGTCCCAAAACTTTTGCCAATATAGTGCAAGTTATCAGTCTGATTCTAAATACAGTTGAATGTAATAAAACAAGCTGAGTATATGTAAGGTAACATTAGGCCAACAATCAATCGTGCAAGTTTGTAAACAATATGTAAGCGATGTTTTTAGCCTAACTCGTGTTATTATTATCCAGGTTCTTTTGCAAGTTGGCCTACATGAGACCAAACCTTCTGTGACAAAAGAAATAATAGCAATATATTTAACCACAACCTTTTTTAACTGTTCAACCCCTTTCTTTTTTCACAAAAAGTAGAGGCTGAAAAGCTAGAAAATCTTTGCTTTCCAACAATTAGAAATATTAAAAACAATATCTGAGTCTGCCAGCACCACTGGGGTGTTTTTTTAATGACTGCCAAGTGGAATGGGGCAAGCTCCTGAGCAGGAAGTGCTTCGAGAGGAAGTCCTGCTGTTGTATAGAGTCTGGCTGATTTGGGCAGCATGCATCCTCTTCTGTGACCCTCTGGATGGATGTTAATCTGACTTTCCACACCTCTCTCTTATCTGCACATTGACATATTAGAGCAGAGGGCAAGATCAAGGATGTGTTTTGACTTTGTTTGAGGCTTGATGTAGGTGTTTTATCAGCATGTGCGATACGTGATAATCACCTTAAATCTGTACAAGCTGATGTGCTTTTTTTCAAAACATTTTGTCTTGGCCTTAGATTTCTGTACAAATATTATGATTTGTTATGATCAGCTGGAGGAAAATCAGAATCTTGAAGATCTACAGATCAACTTTAGGAACAAAGAAACTTTTTGGGAAATGTGCTGTTATAATGCTTAGGTGCAGAGAATAAGAATATTAATTTTACCCATCTCACTCCACATATAGGCATGTGTATAGGAGGGTTGCATTGAAATAACCACTCTTTATAACCACGGTGAGCTGAAAAGCATGTCATCCCTTGAGGTGAATGGCTGAAACAGCAGGAGACCACATCAGGCTCCATTCCTGTAAGTCAAGAACAGTAATGTGAGGCTACAGTGAACACAAACGGGACAGCAGCTGTTGTAGCCCATCTGACTCAAGATTCGACATGCTGTGCGCTCTGAGATGCATTTCTGCTCATGAAGTTTATGAAATACTCAAACCAGCCAACTGGCACCACGTCATGTTCAAAGTCACTAAGATCAAATTTTCCCCAATTCTGAAGTTTTATATAAACCTTAACTGAGACTACTGACTTATATCTACATGATTTTATGCATTGGCCTATACCACATAATAAGCTGATTGGATAAATGAATGAATCTGTAGGTGTACAAGTGGTCTTTATGAAGTGGGCATTGATCAGAGGTCACATTTGGTATCATTGGTCATTGGTTATATCATTAAAATATCACAAAACATTAACAAAAAAATTTCAAGTTTATGCTATATGATGTAGTCTAACGTCTTAATCCGTGTTAAACAACCCGACAAAACTTAATTTAAACCTCAGAGTAAATACACCTTTCTACTCTTAAAAATGCCGAGAGTTTTGGACCCATATCTAGACAACTGAGGTATGCTTTTTCAATTGTAGGGAACGTTATTGCTAATCTTTGATAGCTTGTTGCTCATTAAGAGTAGATTTCTTGCCTGAATGAGCAAAGAAACTCATGCTTTTCAGACTTACTTCAAGTGCCTGTGTTTCTGCCAGCCTTTCCTTTTCTTCCACGTTATTAATTCACTTGGAGACACGGTGAGGTTCAAGTTAATGGAATTACTGAGGATTTGGCTGAACCCAACTGCTCCACTTGGCGAAAGACTCAAGGGACAGATTCTCATTTTCTTTTGTGTGTCTCGCTCCCACCAGAGCCCCCGTTTCCCCCCTCATTCGACCTGCTCACCTGGGCCCTTGTTGCCTTTTCAAGGGCCTGACTGATTGAGTCAAGCCTTTAATTGATGAGCCGTGGGTCCTTTGTGTCTTATTGTAAGATGCTAAATCTGCTTGTTTGTATGTTGTTAAATTGGGTTCTTTAAATAATATGTGTGACATTGTCAAGTCAGCAATGTCATTTGTTAGGTGTGATTTGAATTAGGTGTGAGCAAAAAACTAGCATCCAGAAATGGGCTTGTTCTTCTGAAAAATCACTTAAATTCATCCAACACTTCTTTACTAAATGACACTCCAAATGGAAAAGCTAATAAGTGATAGAAAAGTCCTTAAACATAACTATCAGTACACTTGGTTTGATAATATGCTGATAATATTCCGGTGAAAAGTTTATGAAACTAATTGTCCCTGTAAAGGTGTGCCAGGTGAGATTTCAAAACACCATCAGAACAATGATGACGAAGGTAAAAGGTTAGCCATGAAAAAGAGTTGTAGGATGACCTGAAAGCAGCAGGAACAACCATTGCACAGAGAATAACAGGCAATGAATTGCACTTCAAATAGCATTTAGACAAATCAGAACTTTATTGGAACAATACTGGAGAAGGAAGGGTTGGACATATGGTCGTAAGAATGCCACAACCACAGTGTAATGCCCCAAGACCCTGTAAATGGACTTGGGACATCATCGATAGAAATATAAATGGACAGAGGCACTGGGATGTAGTAGAGGGAAAAGACATCCCAGTGCATCTGTAATCTTATTTTTATCTCACTGGCTAAATTTGAGTAGAAGATGGAGATTTCAACATCAACAACACTAAACATACAGCCAAAATAACTCAAGAAGCCCTAACATGGCCTAGCCAATCTGCTGTCTTACATGCCCGGGAATATTTATGGAGGATTTTTTAAATTCGTGAGTACATTAGAGGGAACATTGTAACCTTGGGAAATTGCAGAGGGAATTATTTCCTACTGTAGACATCTCAAAACGTTTAACATACTAATGTTAACTTGTGGTGTGTAACATAGCGCTTTTTGGGCTTATGAATACATACTTTTTGCTCATGGTTATAAATTCAAAGCCATTAACAACAATAGCCATTATGTGTGCAGATTTGAAAAAAAAAATAGGTTTAAATACTTATTTCCCCTCACTGTATGATGTGTTTCAGTCTTATAACATATGTTCCTCGGATTAATTGAAACATATTTGACTGTGGGTTGTATAATTTTATATTTGCTATAAGAAATAACAGACTTTGGTTTGCCCTTTCATGCTCAAAATAATAGGGCTGACTCTTGCTTGGTGGTGTAGTACAGCAGATATGTTTCCTGGAAATCAAGCCAAGGCTGTGTTAGGAAGCAACCATGAGAAGGATATGTTTCTATTGTGGGTCACTATGTTCAAAGGCCTTAGATCTCTGAGAGGTTAAATAGAGCGACGTGGGACAGCACCAGTCCCCAGCTTTAAAACTTGCCTCCTATTCCAATTTTAAGGCTAATTATCTCACAAATACAGCTGTAGTCTGGCTTTTCCATATTCTATGCCAAGACAAAGAAGAAGCTGATGGATGCTCGTTTTACATGACCTGACCTGAAACTGCTATTTTTTTCCTTGTCATTCGTGGGCCAGAGCGAGGTTGAAGAGAGAAAATAAGAGAGGGATGGGGGAGGGCATGTGAGCTGGGCGTGGAGGGGAAAGAAAAGGAGATACAAAAGGGGGCTTTGAAAAGGGGCCCTTTTCTCCCTGCAGTAAACTTTGCTGGCCACAAGATGATTTACAGTCATCAGAGAGTCCAGTCAAAAGCTGTACAGCAGAGAACAGAATCCTGCAATGAACAATGAGAGAGAGAGAGAGAGAGAGAGAGAGAGAGAGAGAGAGAAACAGAGAGACAGAGCGAGAGAGTGGACACTACACTGTATCTGGAGGAATACAGAACATCACAGAAATCACCGGAAGAGGCTTGGCCTTGTTGCATTTGGTCAACACAGCTTTACATTTCCTGAGACATAATGATGCAGTAGTCTGTTGTTTATTTATTTATAAAATAAATAAGGTCTGAATGAATCAGAATGAATAATTACATTGAAGATTGTGAGAGTATCCCGTACCTCTGTTTTTGCGTTCAGATTTTGTGTTACTTTTTTATTCATAGTAGATTTAACAAACAGAAAAAGATATCTATTGTAGATTTACACAAAACAAAAAGTTTTGCTAAAACTAAATGCTCTTCACGGAAGTGCATCTCATGTTGATTATATCGCATGACTATACTGCACGTTTCTGCATCCTATCACACTACATACATCAGCTGTGGTGTGATCTGTTACAAAACAGATTAATTCCCGTGAAAAAATGGCAATCTTTTGAGAATCAGGAACATACCTACTACTCCTGTGCACTTAAAAAGTAAAGCCAAACACAAATATCTATTACATGCGATGCAACAAAAGAACAGTGCATTTCACAAACATGATGCCCTGCAATATTATAAGGACAATAATCATAATCTTGTTTCTATCCTTTAGTGTGTATTAATGCACGTAACTAGCACACTAGCCAAACATACTATTATACACTAACTAGGCATAACATTATGACCACCTGCCTAATATTGTGTTGGTCCCCCTTTTGCTGCCAAAACAGCCTTGACCCGTCCTGCACTTTGTATTTCTATCAGAATCAGCATTAACTTCTTCAGCAATCTGAGCAACAGTAGCTCGTCTGTTGGATTGGACCACACGGGCCAGCCTTCGCTCCCCACGTGCATCTGTGAGCCTCGGCCGCCCATGACCCTGTCTCCGGTTCACCACTGTTCCTTCCTTGGACCACTTTTGATAGATACTGACCACTGCAGACCGGGAACACCCCACAAGAGCTGCAGTTTTGGAGATGTTCTGATCCAGTGGTCTAGCCATCACAATTTGTCCCTTCGTCAAACTCGCTCAAATCCTTACGCTTGTCCATTTTTCCTGCTTCTAACACATCAACTCTGAGGACAAAATGTTCACTTGCTGCCTAATATATCCCACCCACTAACAGGTGCCATGATGAGGAGATCATCAGTGTTATTCACTTCACCTCTCACTGCTCACAGTGTTATGGCTGATCAGTGTATCTCTATGGTACCACTACCTACCTTCTTTTACTTGTGTTGCTTTTATTTTGCTGCTGGGCTTGATGATGAATTCATGATTTGTCCCCCTGGAAATTACATGAATTATTCTGATATCAATTGGTATTTGGGTCAATATTTTTACCATGGCACAAAATTCATGTACACAGGTAGCCATGTAGTGGGCTCAGTGAACTAAATACACTTCACTTAACTGCCTAAATCTGAGCATGACTTATAGAGCATGCAGGTCAAGCTAGTTACTTAACATACATAATTAATGCTTGTGGTTATAAAATTATTGGACACATATAAGGACAGGACAATGCAAACTGAATCTCAGACACTCAAATCTTTGACAAATTTAAGACAGATTGTCACTCAGCTAAGTAGGTGTTGATGTATTATTTGGGACGGCAGGAGGATGTGAGAGCCTTTCCAAAATGAATATTTCCATACAGTATATTCATCGAAACTGGCATTTTAATAGGAATAAGCGATGTTTCTTTGGCAATTTAATAGCTTCATGGGCATTAAAATCAACGTATTTCAGTATAAGTTGTTTAAATGCTTTAACTGTGTCATGTCCGTGATTAAATGGGATTATTCTCTGGTGTTTTTGCTGCATTTAATGTATCACTTGCACACACCTGTAATGTCAGTAAGCAGAAACACTTGAGGTGTAGCAAAAATAGTTTGGTGGGCTTATTTTAGCGTGGTGAAAGGCCACCATGTTGCATACAGAAAGGAAATACCATCAATGACAAATGAAGGGGGAGGTTTAAGCTCACCATCTTTTTGCCTTTGTCTTTTTGTTTGAGTATTTACAAGCTTTGCAATAGCTTACATGATCATAACATTCAGTTCAATAACAGGTTATTTGAGCTCCAGGATTGCTTTCGTGCTAGACTCTAGGAACTATTTTGAGCCCTCTATTTGTAACATATGCCATAAATATAATTTACTGGTGTCGCCTATGTCCTTCAGTCTGTCTGAGGATGCATCCGGTGTAAATGCATGTTTAGTGTCAGGTCAGTTCTGTACAATGTGTAGCGATGTCATTTCCAAATGACCTTAATGCAGGTAGCTTAAGTGCAGATGTCTTTAGTTATCCAGATGTCCTGATCTCCTAATGGGTTGTAGATGGGATTATATACTTCAACAGCAGTCCATACACATGAGACTGATTTTACTTTCTGTTTTTTTTCTGTCTTAGATAATCTTTGCTTGTTCCCGTATTCACTTGCCTCACACCCCTCATTATAAGGTTAAGCATCCAAATCCATATATGGGTCACCAAACTAACATGTTTGTTATCATTACAATGTTTAGAAACATGTTTAAAACTATTTTCTACACAAAATCACAAAGGTTTAAGGATCAAAATTCTTCCACAAAGAGTTTACACTATTAACATGTTGCTTTTCCTGAACTCTCTTTCCTCCTCTGAGCTAATGAGGACCTATACCTTAATTTAACTTCTAAACACTCAAAGACTTTGACCTTTTCACTTGGATCTTCTCATAGTTTACTTTTACTATGAAACCAGAGGCCGAAAATATGAAACTTCTTTTTTTTTTTCCCTTACCACCGCCTTTTCCACAGGTCTCTTCCCCCCCACAGTATCCCTCTGTAGTGGAGGCTTGTTTCACAGCTGGACAAATAAAAGCGGTTTTGTGTCGGTGGGAACCCCGCATTTTCCAGCTATTCATCAACGTCCCATAAAAGCAGCACAGGTGTTGGGTTTCAGGCCAAAAGGCAACGACAGGGCTCGTGTTCCGACGTAAAAGCCGAGCTAGAGCAAACACGTCAATCTAGCTAAGCCAAAGCCACCGCTTATTACATCGGGGTCTGGGCTCTGCCTTGATAACAGAATGAACAGGTGATAACAACCTTTAAGAGTCACTTCTCATTATTAGAGTGTCATGACATTCCTGGGGATTACTGTTAGCATGTTGAGTGCATAACAGGATGAGAAGGAAACCAAAAGAAAACATGGGAAGCCTGAAAGCAGCACACACAGTCCTCTGGTAGATTTGTTCAGAGTAGGAGATAATGATGACCTTGGAAGGTGAAAGTGACCTTGACCAGTCTCACTTATCTATCGTACAAGCTTCTAATTATAATGTTATAGAATTATAATATTCTTTGAGAAAATGTACTGGTGACTTATCACTTGATAAATTGTCAAACCAAATATTTAAATTTTCCTGAAACTGTACTCTTGCTCGAAAAGTCTGCCAAAATTTCCTGTGATAATTTAGCACTAGAAAATTAGTATGAAATCTCAGACTCTGAAGAAGATCTTCATATATGTTACTACTGACCTAAAACAAAGTGGCACCCCTGGGCAAAATTTTATTTCTCAGTCAGGAATATCAAGAATGCCCTGGCATGAGTTTTTGTAGTAAAACAAACTGACATAGGTGCTATTTATGTAGAGGGCAGTGTAATAATATAGGAGAATACTTGCACGCAATGATAACCAAGATACCTAATGTAATGGACTTTCTCACATACATGCAGAACATAGACGTTCTATAGCATACACAGCTCGATGCTGTCAGGCTGGGTGTATGCAACAAACATTAAACATACAGCGTATTATGATACTGTAAAAATATATAGGCATGTTGAGTTTAAATATCAGTTTTTGAGCTATATTACTATGGAAAAAGCTTGATTCATATATTATAATATAAGCTGAATTAGCCATAGCAGGGTGTTATCAAGCCCTACTCCAGAAGACATTGTGCAAGAAATTTGATATTTTGCATGATGAAGCCTGCAGTTGGGAGTAATTTTATAATGAAAATTCTAAACAGCAGATAACTAAACTCAGTTGACTAGTAAGCCTGTCTAACTGTGTTTTCAGTTAAAATATCCTTTTAAGAATGGAAAAGCTGTATTACTTTTCAGCTGTGTTACTTTTTTATTTAACAGGTACCTATTAAATAGTATTGTTTTATTTAATTGCAGTATTTTAAAATGGTGTTTAAAATATATTTTTTGTTACTGTTGTACCTTAAGTTATTGTTAGCTAGCTAGTTAGCTAGGAATTATCTCACAAGCCAGATGTTCAGCTCTGGAATGTTTTGTCAATAAGAGCCAAGAACTGCCTACTTTCACAGAGCGATACAGTTTCACAAACATGGCAGACAACCAAACAGAGACTTTTTGCAGCATTACTTTATTTACTCAACACTAAGTGCTTTTGTGCTTTTAAAGATTGGATTTGAAGAACGGTTTTAATATACCGTTTAATTAATACACAGAATCTTGCTTCGAAGATTCTAGTTATAAGAAAAGCCTAGTTTTCAGTTTCAGGATGCCAGTAATGCTTATTAGTCATAAAAAAAAAATGGTCATCAGATAGCTAAATTTTTTATTAAGTCACATTTGTGTTTTTTATTTGTTTTGTTTTGTTTTAGCATCAATACAAAAGAGTCAAGCCCATGCTTGGTGGCTAGTGATGGGATTCTTTACAGTTGAAAAACATCATCCATTGAGCAGTGACTACATTATGGCCTTGTCCATATCCTTGTTGACCAACAGAGGTTAATTGGTCTTGGACAGAAGCACAGTCAAAAAGGTAAACTCCTACTGAAGAAGGACAGTGGTTAAGATGTGCAGCCACAGGACTGGTTCGTGTTGGGGGTCCTGCACAATGCTTAATTTGTCCCCATTGTCACAGACAAAAGACGCACAGTAATTTAAGGTTCTATCTTTTGGCCTGTCCCATGTGAAGCTTGGTCCACTTGAGTATGACAGACATTATGCTTGTTAATCAGATTCAACCAGGACACTATATGTGGCACCGGCTCTTATTGAGAATGCAGAGATTGATACTGGCAGCCACAGTGGAAATCCCCCTTGGTTTACTGGGACTAAAAGACTTTTAAAAGTGGGTTATCACTTTATGACTGGACCACAAACATTCTTTGCTTCAGCAACATGGAAAGAGACTCTAGCTTGCAGGAAAATGGTGTCAGCTTGAGAACGGTGCACCACTGGAGAGAGTGTGGAGCATGAAGCAACGGCGGCCCAATGAGTGGACCCAAAATATGCATATAAAAGTGCATGTGTCTGTCATTTCAATTCACTACAGCACTATGGATGGAGTCTCACTAATTAATAGATACCTTAGTCTGTCACTTACATTTCTGTAGCTATAAAATACTAAAATATTGTTAATGTTAAGGGTAGTCTGTCATTTTGAGTTAGCAAGCATTCGGTGAGAAGATACCTGAATAAGATGACGTTATGACAGTGGTATGTCTTACAAATGCTGCATTATACATCTATTTTTCTTCAGCCATTTGAAGTGATGACTGTCAATAATATCTGCCTATTCAGTTTCATTTTTGAGAGGAATTAATCTGAAGCAAGGCCTGAGGCAAGGACACCAACAGAAATGGGACAACTAACAGGTTAAGACACTGGACCCACCACCATAGTCGATTATAATTCTTTTGAACCATTCTGTTTGATGCCATTAGGCTCCTTGTCCGCTCAGGGCCGCTGGAATTATTCCTCCCTTCCTGCACTTTATGACATCCTTGCCCACAAGCCACCAGTCTGAGAGGATTATGTCTGGCTTTTCTCACTGCATGTGATAAACCACATGTCCATGTTTTCATACTCATAAAAACAAGATCTAGACTAGATCTAGTCTTAATCAGTGTGGTTTTATTCGAGGCTATAGCTAAATCAAGTCCCAGAGACATGGCATAATGGTCCAGAATAGAAACATGCAGCTACTGCAATTACAGCCTCTGCCTTTTATATGAAGGAAGAACAATACATTACTACTTTCCTTCATATAGAGAAGAATTAGATATTCTAACTAGATAGTCTGTTTCTTGCTGGCAGTCATTAAAAGTGGCCTCACACCACACAGTGTTTTAGATAAGCTTTAGATAAGACTTTAAGCATCCTCCTGTATACAGAGCAGGGTAATGAAACTATGGGGAAAATCTGAGACCATTTTAACATGTGTTGCTTCTAAGGTCTGATTTTGTCCATCCAGTTATGATCAAATGATCAAGGATACTGCATGTCCAGGTCTTTCAATATGTCACATGTTAGACTTTAAAGGCTGATGTTGATGTAGTTGTATTTCCCTGAAATGAGATCAAATCATACTTGGCATTTGGCCAAAGGTGGAGAGGAAATACTCTGTTTAGAGCTTGCATAATATTACATCATGCTGCTCTGTACTGTACATCTGGACTGTTGAACATACATACACATGCTTTTAATTTAGCAATTTAATTTGTAAACAGTGAGATCAGAGTTAGCGTTTTAGGAGAAACGGTGACTTCACGTTCTTCAAAGCACTTTTGTGATGTCATTTTTCCACATTCACCATACATTGCATTCCCTTTCAAAGGCATGTAGGGGCAAAAGATGTTTTCTCCAGGGCCCTGGTTCCTCTAAACCAGCTAGCTTTCATCATATACTCATCACTGATGACTAATGTCATTGCTTTGTTTGTAATGACTATATAGACACAGATAGCTGTTACCACTTAGCTAAATTAATGCGGGTGTCCAAAAAGCATCTTTCTGATGCTCATCAACAACCAAAACAATCACAGTCACGCATGTGCTTTGATTTGAAATGCACCACCATGTAGATAGGCTTGAGGATGAAAAAGGCTGCCAGAAAAAAAATCACAAGTTTAAGATGTGCTCTTGTTAACCAAGGAAATAAGAGTTAAGCAAAACAGGACCCCCATAAAATGGTCTGTGGATTAAAATGTCAGCCCCTGCTGAGGGAATGCAAGGTTATTGGCCAGCAGATATGCTTTTAGTCGAAGATTGAGCCTGAAATACTGTTGAGCTTTTAAAAATGACAGTAAAAAGCCAGACTCCGTATATTGCATCATGCACCATTTGATTGTTTTGAAGATAAAAGATAAAAAGATATCTGAGCATATGAGTCTTATTTCTACATTTCCTTATCATATTACTCTGAATTTACGTTTGCATTTACATAGAGATAATTCTCTAAATTCTTGGAAGGATTATTTCTATTAAAACTTCTTCCTGTGAAAAAGCTGCAAAAAATGTAAATGATACTGAATCATGAGAAGGAATTTCTTTATAAATGTGAAACATATGAAATGTTATCATCAGATATCCTGACGTCCCACACTGTAGAGCTGTAGTGTTTCAGTTCAAGCTGTTGGGGAAAAAAGAAACATTCCAGTCTGGCATTATTATTATTATTTTTTTTTTTTTATTATTTTTATTTTTTTTTTTTTTTCAAAAACACTGTATGCTTTTCCATAGAAATGATACACATTAAGTTTTGTTAAAAAGTTGGGCATCTGCTCAATTTATATAATCATGCTTGAAAATTCTAGAATAGTTATGCAGAACTAATTACTGAAATTAATGGAGTTGTTGAATGTTTATTGGACATTAGGCTCCTGGTGCTGAGTAACTTTCTCCTTCTTAATTGTGATGAGTTCTTCAACTAGGGTCAGAGGTATCTAAACCTAATCTTTCTGATCACGTAGTAACTCTAGATGGTCTTTCAGTTATACCATGTGCAGAAGAGACCTCGGTGTGAGTACTGTCACCAGTCTCTCAGTTAAAGCTCATATAGATTCTCGACCGATTCTCAGACACATTGCTAAGCTAAAAATATAATGTAACATAATGCAGAAAATCAAGAAAGAAGAAATCTAAAGAAAGAAATGATCCATTTTGGTGAATGATGTAATGCAATTATGCTTTTCTCGTCCAAACCAGACCTGACTGGTTTAATTATAAACAAAACATAGAATATACAGTATTCATAGAATTAGCATCCTTACATCAGATGACTTGGCTTCTACTATCAAACATTTCTAGTTGTTGTTAATGAGAAGTTTGTACATTTGAATAAGATTAGTTGGTAGATTAATCAGTCTGGCCAGAAGAACAGATTTACTATCTGGGAGCATGTGACTGAAGCCTTAGTCTCTTTCTCCTGTAATTGTCCTAACGAGAACTGCCATTTGTTCTGCCTATGCCCCCAAAAGCTTTCAGTTCAACAAGCAAAACCAGTCCTGAGTGAAATTAATCCTTTGGTACATAATCCTGTTTTTATCTGTTAGCTCTTAAGTAAGTAAGTTCAACTATTTTATTCATTTAAAGCAACCGTGTGGCATTTTCTTAGCGTGGTGTTTACATGAAACACAGTCTAACTTCCTGATCTCTGATGGTCAGATATACACGCTGATGGACAATAAACCACAAGAATGTATATCACCAGTGCTGGTGCTAAAAACATATTGATTCTAAAGATGGGTTTAATTGCATAGCCCCTGACTTCTTGTTTTTGTTATAATATCCTTTTAAAAAAAAATTGCTGAAACCCCAGATACACTTGGGAAACTATATTCTTGGCTTGGATGTTTTGGCAGCAGGTCCTCCTCAGAGGCAGTCTGTGTCGGCTCGTCCCAAGGGGGTGTAGGTTAGTCATTGTTTTGAAGGATGAAGGCACTACGCTGTACCAGGCACAGTGTTTCAGCATGACCCAGGTGGGAGGAGAGCAAACCAGTGTTTGCATATTAACCCTTTCCTTACTTACTCCCATTCTTACCACTTTTCTTCTCCCTAAAGTATCTCAGGCTAGCCGTGCTGGCCAAGGAAGATATTCTGCTCCTATTAAGGGTGATTTTAATCTCAGAAAGATTATAGTCCTGCCTGTGTAGTCTAGCTCTCTTGTGCATTCAGCCCTTAAACCTGTATTTTACTGTATATTACTTAGGGGCTTATAATTAGAGCAACTATTAGGTTAGTAACCCAATCTGTTGCTGGAATGAACAATAATAAAGCATGACTTGACCCTCAATGCGATATCAAGCATCAACAGAACATGGCATTGATGAAACTGCCAAAAGTCTGTGCACTAGCACCATTAATGTCCTGTTCAGTGCTCATTGTTCTGTTAAAGTTATTATTCTTAGAGAGGCATTAAAGAGGATGATCATTTTTTTCACTTGGAACATGCATAAACTCACACTGATAAGGGAAGAGGAACTGACACACACACAAATACACACACACACACACACACACACACACACACACACACACACACACACACACACATACACAACAGATCCTTTGAGATCTCATACACAGCTCTCATCTGTCAACATGGCCTTATTTTCAGGCCCTTACAGCTGGCTAAAAGTCAAGATAAAATATACAGTCCCTCGTCTTCACTGCTACTAACTAACAAGAAACTGAATTCTTTTGTGTTCTCACACAGTTTATGTTACAGTTTATACCAAGTGACCAAAGAGAAGTCTATGATGGTCTATCATAGTTTGTAGTAACTTGGGATTTTACTGTAAATACCTCCTACCCCCTTATTTCATGCCTGCAAGATTTAAACATAAAAGTGTTAAGGGAACATTTTACCACACACCTTTACCACACAAATATTCCACAGTAAAATGGATTCTCGGGTATAAATCTCTTTCCCATGACCTCAAACCCAAGTGTTTGAGGCATTATTGAGTTGATGAAGTATATGAGCGTTTGCCACACTGCAGCTGTGCTGTGGTTTTTGAAGCATTGTGATAAGAGAGATGGTTTTGTTTTGAGATGCATGCCTTTTAACCTCCGCTTCACATCAAGGTGTGTTGAAAAATTTCAGGCAAGCCAGAACCTGAATGCCAAGGACAGCAAGGGAAGAGATATTTGAATAAGACCACACAATACACACAATACTACAGAGGAAGCCAGAGGCCATAGGATGTAATAGCAAAATCTTTTATTTAGGAGTTTCCCATTGAACAAAAAAATTGATTCAATATCTGTGCACTGGGGTCAGGTTACAGGTCAGGAAGAGGTATGTAGAAGCCAAAAAAATCCAGAAACTTTACA
This sequence comes from Hemibagrus guttatus, assembly GCA_033459395.1. Classification (NCBI taxonomy): domain Eukaryota; kingdom Metazoa; phylum Chordata; class Actinopteri; order Siluriformes; family Bagridae; genus Hemibagrus; species Hemibagrus guttatus. The sequence continues at coordinate 704,129 of JAUCMX010000015.1, read as the reverse complement.
AACCTTTAGACAATCAATGATATATTGCTGGATACATATGAAAACATGTGTGATTCTGTTTTGTGAAGTCCGGTGGTTTCATTAGCTTAATGGGTAATAATGTTCCACAAACCAGCCCCTGATTTTCCATGTTGCTTTGCGCTGATTTAACATTTCTTGGCCTGCTGTGATGTTTGGCATGGCTGAAGAGGATATTGTCTGGCCAGTGAGACACAGAAAAAGATAAAGAATGTGAGAGAGCCAGATAAAGAGATCTTCCAGCCGTTTACATCAACAAACTCTGTTGTGTTCTGTCTGCTTGCTCTGTTTTCTTAAGGCTTTTCTAGATTATGGAAAAACTAACCTCAGTTATTTTAACTCTGTGGTCAAAATAATGCATGAAGATAGGGAAAATCCAGAAGCTTTGTGTTAATGAACACACTGCATGGACTGTAAGTAAGTTCACTTAAGACACTTCAGATACTTTTGTTCTATTTTGTTCTTTTAAACATGGAAAGTATATAACATTTTTACGGTTAAATGCTTAATGTCACATCCACCCTAATTATTTCCCAGACAGTTTTTATCCTGTCTGCTGTCTGTCCTCTTTTACTCCCACTTTCCATGTAGGGTCTCTTATCTGTTTCTTGGTGTTTAATTTGTTTGTATAAACCATTTAGATGAGAAAGCTAGATGCCACTTTAGCCACTGTTGCAAACTACTTTCATACATCAGTGAAGTCATCACATTAGCAGAGTTTCGAATTGCTCTTCTTCCGGATTATCCTGATGATATCATCTGCAACTCACATTATGTTCAACTGATTTCAATTAAACTTGTTTTGTTGCAGGCATAATACATTTCTGAAGGTGATGTAAATGCAAATATACATTCACTAACGATAATCAGATTGTCTCCAATTGCTATTAACATATAATGAGTAGATAAAGACCGTAAACCCAATTAATTAATTAATTGATTAATTAATTAATTAATTGATATTAATAAAAAATCTGACAATATAATCCCTTTATTCATATTGGATAAATCAGCTATACTTTCTAAACTAAAGTATAAGAAAAATTCATCATAACGTCACTGACAATGTTAACTAAAGGTAACATTGACTTACAAGGAGCTAAACAGTATACAATAAAACAATAATAAACAGTAAACTCACTTAACCAGGCTGCCTTAATTCCTACCTCACATCATAAAATAAAACCACAGATATCCTCAGAGCTTCAACCTGATTAAAGTTATCCCTGGTTTTATTACTTTAAAGTGTGAAGTATTCTTAAATCCAAATGTTTCACAGAGCATCTGCATTATCGCAGGACATTTCATAGATGCTTTGTGTTCAGTTCAGCTCAATACTCTGGAAAGTTACCTTCTTAAGGGTTGTGACATCACAGGTGAGCCGATCTTATCTTGAAGTGGCATCTTTGGTTTAATCATGATGCTGATGTGTACAAACTGCCCCCTGCTCACTGCATACTGCCCTGTGTTTAAGGATTCAAGGTTTTTCAAGCTCAATATTTTGAGAATGCCGTAGCATTTTGTAGCCTTGTCTAAAGAGAGAGAAAAAATGATGGTATATATAGCACAAATAGATTTTATAAACATAATTACTCTGTTTGAATATTAGACACCATCATGTACCATCATGTCTATTCATTCATTGTTTTTCTGCCTCCACTCACTGGCCCCAAACCTGTTACTGTATGTTCACATGTACCATACACAACTCTACACAACTCTACACAACTCTACACAACTCTACTTTTAATTTCACTAAAAATCTAACTAAAGTAAAATGACAGTAACTGAACCTGTGTAAACTCATTTAAAACAAAACCCTATAAAATGGTGGCCCTTGTGGATAAACGGCACATGTCACTGCCCTAGAGAGTGCAGAATACCCATAATGCACTCTGTTGTTGTTTTTTTTTTGTAAGAAATGCACACTGTTTGAAACACATGGATGCTGTGTGATGGCTGTCAGTCATTCATACTCCACTTTCTTTTTCATCATACCTGTATGCTTTAAAGGCTGCGCTTCTATACACTCATTCTTGTCTTTCTTTTAGTCCTTTTCAATTGTTATCAGGTGTTCTGAACATAAACCATCTGCACTGGGTGTGTTAGCACCAACAGCAATATATTCTTCATGCATAACGAGTCCCTTTATTATTTAAGAAAAATAATAATGTCTTTCCATGTGTATTTAGAGAGGAGTGGCAATTTTCCATGTTTGGACAGGGCCAGGAAACAGCTTTGTGGAGAGATTTTATTGTTTCCAGTCAATGAAAGGAAAAGTGTGACGTGGGGGGTGTTATTGAATCTCTGTGTTGGAGAAACAGGCGTTATTTTTCTTCTGAAAGATTGCTCAAGTGCTGTATTCAAGCCCACAGTGATGGCTATATGTATGTATGTGCATGCATTTGGAGCCAGAATACAACCAGGTTGCTATGAGCTGATGGAATATAACTTAAACATACATGCACAAAAATATTTCGTAAGCATTCTCTACAGATTATTTCTTAGCGTGGAAGCCCTCGGGAAGGAAACCCTTTGCTATGGTGATTTGTTCAGTGAAGAGACATTTATTTCATATTTATGGAAGGAGTCTCCAGTGTCAGTGTTATGTAATGGTTAGGTTTCTGCCAAGGGAAAGTCTTCAGGAATGAGGAGTTTGGACTTTCTGGTTTCTCAGTAACATGATAATATGTGTTTGTTTGTCTTATTAACTTCAAGAGGGAGAGAAATCTGAGCTTATATGACATAATTGATAACAGGAAGTAATTTGTTTGACAGATGTTCCTTAACATTAAACGTAATTCTAAAGGGTTAAAAAAGTGTGTGTCTGTAATCATTGTGTCGAATGTAATTGTTGTCAAATTGGTGCATAATAAGAGGAATAAAAGACTTTGAGATATATTGTTAATATTCATTACATCCCATTGATTATTTTTTCATGACTGCCTTTTCGTGTATTTTCAATTTTTTATGCAAAGAACATTTATACTTAGGTGGTTAAAAATAGCCTTATCATTTGTGTTCTTAAAAATGAAAGGTTTTATGTAGAACCTAATAACACAATGCACAACACAGTTTCCCAAGCAAACATTTTCACAATAAGAACTTAAAGAACCCTTTTTTTGTTTCTCTTTAGTACTAGTGATTTCAGTGCCAGAAGGAAATGCTACAAAGCTCTTTTTGTGAACATTGCTGAGCCTATGAGTTTAACTCCATTTCATTTGCCCTGATTCAGTACTATTCCGTGATAAAACCTTGGAAACGGTTTCCTTTCTAGAGCACAGTTAGGGTTTTGTTATGACATGAACATATTGCAGCGTACGACTGTCTGAGAAAACCGAAACCTGCTGTTTAAGACAGACGTTTAAGAGTTTATCTCACTGTACACTGACATTTATCTGTTTGTCGAAGGCTGCGAGGAGGCGGTAGTGATTCCACATTAAAGAAAAAGACTTCTCAGTGAACACACTGGAGATAGAGCCAGATGGGTTTAGGTTGGTTGCTGCATGAGAGAGAAAATATTCCATAAACATGCCTCATTGGTTGGATTCTGTCCGAGAGGACACTGCTGGTAAAAAGAACCAAAAGTGCTAGCTGTGACAAATACATCTGTGCCTGAAGGTTGAGGTTTAGACATTTCATCTCATCTCTTTCCAGGAATACACCCTTCAGCTCCCTAGATTAGGGATCCTAAAGGCCAGCTTGTAGCATCACTGTTATTAGCCAGATGCTGCTGTGTGGGAGCATATGTCTCTTTTCTTTCTTTTTTCTTTTTTTTTTAATCTAAATGATTTAAAACTTCCAAAATATGACTGTGACTTCCAGTTACTGTCTGCTTGGAGCTTCACACACTTTCTTGTGGCTGGTGTGCACATGGGTTATGGGTAAATCAGGCTGTAGGGTTACATAGGATCTTGAGCATGCTGTAAATTTTAACTCTTCCCATTCATCCTGCCTGTCTCTCGGACTCTCCTCGTCTCTCCTCCGCTCAAACACAAACACACTTACAATGGCTGATTTTAAATCTTTTTGGTGGGAAAGGCTTAACCTTTCAGTGCGATATCTCTGAGAAATGTGTGTATTTGGTGCATTAGAAACATACGACACATTAAACTGTAAATTCCACTTTGTTATTTCTGCGCAGGATCCGGGCTGAATTCCTTCTGCTGGTACATCATCGGCACTTTGTTGTGGTATAAGAGGAATAAATCACTTCAACTTTCATTATTTTCCTGACAGAAAACACATCATTCTTTATTTCTTACTTATGATAAGGTGGCCAGAGTACAGCATGTCAAGTCATAAATATTGAACATTTGCAATATGAAATTAGGGCAGCGGAGACCGGACATAGAAAATAAATAGAGAGGTCAGGATTCAAATATTTATTAAATTCATAGCGTAGGATAATCTAGGGAGATAAACACATCAAATCAGGACACTCAAAAGAGTATCATTCATTCATTCGTCTAGACATTTATGTCCTTCGATATGTCTTAATGTCTTTAGGTCAAATCGATTATGACAGGTGAGTATTATGTAAATCCATGACTCAGAGCCACTATTCCAGCAACAGTGACATGGTGACAAGTGGCATTCAATTTGAGTCAATGCTGTGACCAACTCCAGAGCTGTAAATGTTTGGCATAATCTAAGTTCTTGGCACAATGACAACCCCCACAACCCCCAGCCCTCTCCAAATCCAACCATTCCCCCATCTCAAATTCTACCCCAGACATGGATCAGGGGAATATCATCACCATTCACTATATTTAATTATCCAGCAGTGATCTCATTATTGGACATTTAAACAACACAAACAAATAAAAATAGTAGCTGAAACTTGATCATCAGTTCACAGCGTCTTTACTAAGCTTAAACCTCCAGCCATATATAGAAGGCAGAGCTAAAAAAAATTCAGCAAATATTTCTGCCAAAGTGAAAGAGTCAGGGGAAAAGTGTCAGTGAAGCCACAATAATGTTATTTAAATGCTATTTCAAACTTACCAACGGACTGTGGGATGAAATGTTTGGTGTAATGATTTTGGTTTCTCCTAATCGTCAGCCTTCAAAGTAAAAATGTGGCCACAAATCTGCCGTAAGAGCTAGGATTAAAATTGCTTACCAGTGGTTTAAAGACTGATGTGAACGCAAAGCAGACAGCTAAATGGTATCAGTGACGACATGTCTCGTCCAAAAAAAATAAAAAAGACATTCTAAGTTATCAGAGCATTCAAGGTCAACAATGTGCAAATGTGTAAATGTGTGTGTGTGTGTGTGTGTGTGTGTGTGTGTTTGTGTGAGGGTGTTGCAAATCTTTTAACCACAACCCCTCAAGTGTTGGAATGCCACTTCTGAAGGTATGCACCTAGAAGCCTCCATGCGGGGGTTTCCAGGACAAAAGCTGCCCTCTACTCCTGCCTGTGACACATTCTGGGCTAAAGTCCCAGCTCCGTCGGCCGTGTGCGTGGATGCTGCGACTGCATGCAGGGTTTGAATCGGCACAGCAGGATCCGCTTCCTGGACCGCAGTGTCGTGCTGGAAATCTTGAGCATTCGGGGCAGAGCAGAACTCAATCTTCCAGCCATCATCAAGCAAGGCTCGGGGCAAATAAAGCAAGTGACATGCAGGGAATAAAGGTATTTGTCAGGCTGCCAGATGCTTCAGCAGTGTGAAATCAATGTCAAATCAAATGGAATGAGTGCCGTAATGTTTCAGCGAGCAGTGCAAAAGTTCAATGACAGTTGTGGGACATATTTAGAAAGCTGCCTGAAGCTTCATATTGCTGTCAGGAAGAAAACAAAGGGTGGGGGGCTGACATGACTGAGTGAATCAGTGACCAAAACAGGATGTGATTTGTGTAGGACAGTTCCAGCTAATTAATATCTGATTAATGAATAATCTGGTCTGAGTTTTCCAAAAGCACAAACTGGTAGACTGGACACCAGACTAAACACTCCCAGATTATTTAGATTATTCAATCCAGAGCTCACATTACCGACTGTGTTGAGTTTCCTCCAGGTTCGCCAGTTTTTACCTACCCATCAACAACATGGCAGAATTGACTATGATAAATTGCCCATAGGTGTGTGTGTGTGTGTGTGTGTGTGTGTGTGTGTGTGTGTGTGTGTGTGTGTGTGTGATATGCCATCCACAGAATATACCTGCTTCACACCATAGTGGCCCTGAATGAATGAATGAATGAATGAATGAATATTAGAGAAATTGGTGTACTATATGTCATCATAAAAGGTCACTGACCTTGCACTCCTTAAACTACTCGACTATTAAAAGAAAAAAAAAACTATAGGTGAGTGGAGACCTGACTGGATATCACACCACCTGTGATAATATATTCATTCAAACCCACCCACTTTCTACATTTGCCATGTTCATCCCTGCACCAGCAGTCGCTAAGTTTCCAAAAACACACAGTACACCGGTCATGCCCTGTTTTTATGCCTACTCTATGATCATGAATATAGAGCCTGTTGTGAAATTCAAGGCTAAATTGTACATGTATAATTTTCACACACATTATTTTTCACAAATTTTTTACATATTTATATATGGACTTTTCTCATATGTTTCTAATTTTCTACATTTTTTCATGTGATTCATTTCTTTTCACACGTGCTTTTATTTGTCATTTATTATTCACATTGATGTCACGTTTTTTTTTCTTTACGCGGGAAATTTTAGATTGTAACATGACGTAATATCTCTATATGCCTTTCACAAGCGATCACATTTTACTCATATAGTCATGTGAAAGTCACTTTGTCATGTGAAATATATGATAATTATACGTAAGGGCATTGCTTTTTCATTAAAAATATTCATCGATCCATTGGTGATGGCCGTGGTGATATATATACACCGATCAGCCATAACACTGTAACACTGCAGCTCCAAAACTGCAGCTCTTGTGGGGTGTTCCTGGTCTGCAGTGGTCAGTATCTATCAAAAGTGGTCCAAGGAAGGAACAGTGGTGAACCGGAGACAGGGTCATGGGCGGACAAGGCTCATCGATGCACGTGGGGAATGAAGGCTGGCCCGTGTGGTCCGATCCAATAGACAAGCTACTGTTGCTCAAATTGCTGAAGAAGTTAATGCTGGTTCTGATAGAAAGATGTCAGAATACACAGTGCCTCACAGTTTGTTGCGTATGGGACCACATAGCCGCAGACCAGTCAGGGTGCTCGTGCTGACCCCTGTTCACCGCCGAAAGCGGCAACAATGGGCATGTGAGCATCAGAACTGGACCATGGAGCAATGGAAGAAGGTGGCCTGGTCTATTGAATCGTTTTTTTTTACATCACGTGGATGGCCGGGTCCGTGTACGACGCTTACCTGGGGAACACATGGCACCAGGATGCACTATGGGAAGAAGGCGAGCCGGTGGAGGCAGTGGCATGCTTCGGGCAATGTTCTGCTGGGAAACCTTGGGTCCTGCTGTCCATGTGGATGTTACTGTGACACGTAGCACCTACCTAAGCATTGTTGCAGACCATCTACACCCTTTCATGGAAACGCTATTTCCTGATAGCTGTGGCCTCTTACAGCAGGATAATGCACCGTGCCACAAAGCAGAAATGGTTCAGGAATGGTTTGATGACCACAACAACCAGTTTGAGGTGTTGTCTCCGCCTCCAAATTCTCCAGATCTCAATCCAATCCAGTATCTGTGGGATGTGCTGGACAAACAGGTCCGATCCATGGAGGCCCCACCTCACAACTTACAGGACTTAAAGGATCTGCTGCTAACATCTTGGTGCCAGATCCCACAGCACACCTTCAGGGATCTAGTGGAGTCCATGCCTTGACGGGTCAGGGCTGTTTTGGCAGCAAAAGGGGGACCGACACAATATTAGGCAGGTGATCATAATGTTATGGCTGATCAGTGTATATGGTGATGATTAACAAAGTTATTATAGCTGGGGAACTCCAAATCCAGCAATAAATAAAAATCTAGTGCACATCCATCCACAAGCCATTGTTGTAATGTTTTTCATGTATTATATGTTAAAAAGCTAAGCTGAGGTATAGGGATAGACTTCCATTTCCAGAAACTCCACCATCCATACATCACTCTGTTCTATGAAACACTTACATCCAACACCAAAAGTGTAAAATGTGAGTGTTAGTGTTACTGCAATATGATACACTTCGACTGTGTTGTGCACAAAGGAAGAAAGAAGGTGGAGCTGAAGAGAAGGTACCTGTACATCTTACTAAAGTTCACTGTGCTAGCTGAGCCTAAGCCTTTTGTCTAAATCCAAATCATTTGTTAATGTGAGAAGTCTAATCAAATTTCTCCTGCACTTCATTTGGCCCGTAGAGTCATTGCCATGTTTTTATTAAACATAAGTATTGCCTCAAACGACATCATGAAAGATCTGTTCCATTCATATACTCGGCATTGTTTCAACTTGTTATAAGCAGTCTTTTCTGAAGAAATGTAAAGGTGCCTGGTTCCTTTTATCCATTTCCACAAAATAGCTGCTGAAAAGAGTCCACCAGATCTGAGAGAGCACAGATTGTTTGAGCAGCATTCCACGTGAGCAGGAAATGCAGGAGCTACAGGAAGCCTGACTGGCTAAGAATAGCACTCAGTAATAGATTGGAGCCACACTGACAGGAAATTGTTTTTGCTAGCCATCCTGTACCTAAAGCCACGATGCAGCAATGTTCTACCTCAAAAATGGACATGTGCTGCTTCATAGGAGACATTGCACATTGGCACAATCTGATTTGGCATTCTGAATGACACGCAGGTCTGTGTAGATTAATGCAGGACAAGACATGAAGCGGTCAATGTTTTAGATGAAGAAATGATTCTCAGGATAAAAGCTTACATTTAACATTCAGTGCATTGATACAGAAACTTTTATATTTAGGTTGTATTTGCTGAAAAATAATTTAAAAAGACAACATTTCACAGTTGTTTATGAGGTAATAGACATTATTACATAACCTGAAAGAAAGATGGAGCACAAAGGGGGGATTTATTGAGAAAACCAACTCGTTTGCACATTCACAAAGCTGAAATTCTGCCCAGACAAATGGCTGGCCTAGAAAATGGGGATGCACACAACCTCTTGTGCACACACACACACACACACACACACACACACACACACATAGATATGAGACCATTGACTATTAACTTTACATACGTACAGTAAAACTTGGATAGATCAGATTTGTGTTAGTTATTTGCATGTACCTGAAACACCACATGAAAGTGCATTGTCTGTACGTGACTACGTAGTATGGGAAGCCATTGGGTTCATTTACAGACAGCTCTATAATTATTGGTGCCTTTTACAAAGGAATACAACTGACCTATTTTCCTATTTAAATATTTTTAAGTTCATCTGAGTGAATATGAATGCTTAACTGGTCATTCATGACTTCTTGTTTCACTGGGAAATTAATATTAATGACACAGAGGCAGAATTCCCTTAGTTATTTGTGTGTAGTATTTGAAGGTTGGTTAGAGAAGCAAAATATTATGCGTCACCAAATGTACAATACACTTAGACACCAAATCCATCTGGCAGAAGAGCCAGAAGAAAGTGTTTTCTTTTATAAATATAAGGACCTAGTGTTAGCCATTAAAGAAGAGTATTGACTGTTACAGGGTTGTATTGTGAGAGGAGATAAAAATATAAGCTTTTGACAACACACACCTAAGGTGGACTTGATTTCCTCTAATAAGCATGGTTTAGATGTCATGATGCAGCACAGTTTTCCTCCAAAGGTCTTGGGAACTTTTTTTGTATACGTTTTGTATACGCATTATGGACTCAGGATTTAAAAAGAAAAGTGTCTGCCTCTGTCAAAAAGCTATAACCTGGACATTGGTTGAATATTTGCAGGAGAGTGATCCAAAACACTTATCCTCATTTAAAACCTGAGGGATGAGCTGAAAAGAAGAGTCCATAAGACAGGATCAAGGACCCTGGAGGATTATTAGAGATTGTGTATTGAGGAGTGGTCTCAGATCTCCAAATTCATCAGGTATTATGAGAGAAGTCCCAATGCTGTCGTGTTGGAAAAGGGAGATTAGAATAATTGTGACACATGGTTTTATTAATTATATACAAAATTCTTTTTTAATAAAAATAAATGTTTTTTTTTTTTTTTTTTTTTAAACAAACAAACAAAAAACCCGGCAATGTAGAGGCACAAATTGAGGTGTGGTACACAACAGTTTTTAAACAATTGAACATTTTCTGAGGAAAGTACTTTCATAACACATGGAAGCAATCTCTCAAAACTATTCTATTTAATTCACTTCAATCAACTTTGTTGTCTTAATGAAAATGGCTTCTCATTGTATCCAGTGCACACTGCAATACTGCAAATAAATGCAGGTTTAAATAGAACAATAACTCATTATAATAAACTATAACTGTAATATGGTTATAGTTTATATAATAAACTGTGCTGTAATTATAATATATAACTGTATTAGTGCCAAAGGAGGTAGAGGTAGAAGTTTTATGCTTTAATACCTGTACACAAACTTCGAAAACAATTTATCTTGAAAAATAAATGAAATGACTTAATTCATTCAAAATACTTGTTAATGTTATGATTAATAAGTTTTGGGAAATGGCCGCGCATAAACACCCCAATGGCCTTCCATATAGTACCGCGTGTAAACAGAACGTAGGTGCCTCGGCTCCTCCCTCTGGCTCCTCCCCCTGCTCCCTCCACTCCCTCTCCAATTGCACCTATTAAGTGGCAAAAACTCGGGACGGAAAATGGCGACGGCGGGGAGCCGGACCTCGTCGTCGGGATTATTAGATTCTAACGAGTGTGCAAACGTCGGAAGTGGACCTCAGGGCGGTTGCAGTGCGCCAAGTCTTCCGAGCAGTCCCGGTAAGGTGAAGAGAAACGCGGGGGAAAATGCGCAGTGGAGACGGAAAGAGCTGCGGAAAGTGAGGAGTGTGGATCTGGAGAAAGCTGAGGCACTGCATCTCTCCGCCGAGAGCGGCGCGGCTCCCATCGCCGCACAGCTCCACTACTTATCCGTGTCCTCTCCTGCCGCCGTGCAGGCCACTTTGTCCCAGCAAAGCCGGCATGTTCACCACAGCAACTCACTAACTGAACATCCTCTGCTAGATAAAGTAAGCAACGATAGTTTGGCCACTGGAGCTCAGGAATTATCGAAAACTTCTTATAGAAGCAGCAGCGAGCAGCTCAGCGCTGAGCATGCAGCTCCGGGAACTTCCGCGGATGTGAACTCTGTACAACACAGGTGAGATTTCACTTTATTAAGCACATATAACTAAACTAATGTGCTGACAAGTGTGGAGAAGTTGTGAGAATTGTGAGGGACGGGAGATGTTTCGTGCTTGTGGAATGTCCTTTCCCCTCTTGCTCCAGCACGCCTTGTGTGTGTGGTCAGTTTGATCCCTGGATCATGAATGAAAACTGTTTTATTGTTACACTCTCACTTCCGCTTTTATCATCAGTCTTGAAGGTGTATTTAAGGCTGTCTAGCACAGAGAGCAGTTTTCTAACAGCAGGAAAGTTGCACACATGGGCTATTCAACCACATGGGCATGAATGGACAGACACTAATATTAGCTCCAGGATGTGGGTAGTGACTTACCTTCTGGCTCCTAGAGATCTATCTGTAATAAAATATTACTTCTGGTTCAAATATTTGCACGGAGGAGTAATGGTATGACCGGAAGTGCTGAACTTGAGTCAGTCATTTGTGTTTATTTGAATTTTTTTTGTATTGCTTGTTATTGTTGTCTGATCTATTTTTAGATTAATTTAAGCAAAGTTTCTCTCATCTAAAGAAAAAAAAGAAATAGTTTGAAGATGGGATGAAATAAACCAACATGAGGACATTTTATTAACCCTTTCCTGCAGAAACTGAAGTGTTACAGCAGCATGATGGGGAGAATATAACAAGCAAGAAGATCGATCATTAATGTGACAAGAACACAAATTGTACAGTATGTTATGTTGTGTAGTTAACAGGTATCATCAGAGCATGCTGTATATTAGAGGATTGGTCAAATAAGTCATTATGTATATATGCTGTTGCAGGACAGTAACTGGGACCAGTACAAAAAACAATCCTGTACACATCACTATAATAAGTGCTAAATTTTACAGAATCTTCTTTGCTGAATTTGTCTGATGAAGTCGCACCAAATTTTCCAGTCACTGTTTGATTTGAGAGTAAATTGTTGATCCTCTTAATCCGGTTCCTAGTAAACGAACTCGTTGCCTGGGTTAATGTGTGTGTACGTCGTTACAGACTTTTTTATTGCAGGATCAGCAGCTTCGTTGGCTTAAGAGCTTTCAGGAGGTTTTGGGCAGGTGTATTCAGAGCAGAGAAGAGAATCAAAGTTTCTCTAGACTTTGAATCCAGAACAGAATGAATATAAATAGATTTTATTTCATTTATTCTTCAGTTTTGTATTTAGATTATTTGCACTAAACGCATCCCACTGTACAGTTCTGCTCCAAACCATACGCATGTGTGTTGTAGTAGTTGTTTAATGGAGAAACAATCTGTGTGTGATATTAGATCTCTCTTAAAAAACAAAAGCCATGAAAACACACACACACACACACACGCACACGCACACAAAACACCGTCTAGGTTTTGGCATGTCCGTGTTAGCCATCTATCTCTGTGCAACAGAGAGAGCACCTTAGTTTCTGTCTCCAGACCTTTTTGCATGTTTACCTTAAAAGGAAAAGCTCACGTTAGAGAATGATGACATTGGGTGTAAAGATTAATTTTCTAATAAAATAAAGTGACACATGAGGCTGTTTATTTCCAGTCCTGTTTAGTGAATTTGTTTTGGTTGCAGATTTCTTTTTGGGTCTGTATTAAAAGCTTACTAAATATGAAGGCAGGAGATGGATTGTCTGGTTTATTTTTTATAGAGTTTACAGGGTTAAGGCTTAAACAGCCATATTTGAGACAGGTTGAATTCTGGGAGGAATAAAATAAAAAAATACTAAGATCATTCAGCAATAGCTTTGTGTTTTTGTGATTTATTAACATCATGTATCAGTTCATCAGACTTCTCCTGCTCTTCTGGATTTGAGCAGAGGATTTGTTTTTTTCTGTTCTGTTTATTCACACTTGAATGTTAGAGCAGTAAAGGGAATGTGAGTCAGAGCAGCTCAGGTTTGCGTCAGTCACCTGATTCACTCCCTGTCGTGTCCCCTCAGGTGAGAAGAAGAGCATCATGCTCCCAAACACACGCCCAAATGTCACAGGTAGATGCTTTCTTCTCGACAGGTGTTGAAAACGATACCAAAACCAGATGTTCTCCTGTCTGTGTACTCTAGCGTTAGGAGACGCTCATCTGCTCGGATGCAGCCGGCGACGTCTACCCGAGAAAAGATCAAAGGAGGCCTCTATTGAAGCGCTGCGTCGGGTTGGCATAGTTTTAAAAAGGCTACCTTATTCAGAGGTCTGGCCTGCTTTTGTTTCCTTTGAAGGCTTCCCCCTTGATCACTGTAGGAAACGATTCGTTTGAAGGGAAGGGGTCAGTCGGCCACGCAGGGCGAGAAACGGGATTGCCTTGGTTTTTCTTGTTTTTTTTTACAGAAACGACTCTTGATTGGCAAATTTAAATAACAACACCGTGAGCAAATAACAGAGCTCGAGATTTTGTGTATAAAGTTCTAAACTCAGATTAGCACAAGCTGTGGTTCTGATTTAAAAACATTTTAGCTCGGGTTTTAACGTTTCAACACGATTCATTTCACGGCGGTCTGAGCCACAAGTTGTGAGAGTGCTGCTGTGCTGGTTGTGTTGCGAATGAAAGTTTCCGTTAGTGTACACTGAGCTGGGCGTTCCCAACCCATGGGATCGTAATTAATTTGTTTGCATTTCCAGCGGATGTGACAGGAGTTCTGATGTTCGGGTTTACAGAAGGCAGCCAGTCAGATGCAGGATAAGATACCTCCACCGGATAGGAAAACATCACGGGACTTTCATCTAGCTAAATGAAACACGCTGTTATTGCGTGGTGGTGTGAAACTAAATGTAGGCGGTTTGTTGGATTAGAGTCTTAGTGGTGATAAAGTCCTGTAGAGCAAGTTAGAACAATTGTTATTGCTTGTTTTTTTTAACATATTAGTCAAGTCAGGACATGTTAAATCAACATCACATATCAAATGTTCTCTCTCTCTCTTTGTGTATGTGTATATTTTTCATATATACTATTTAAAAATTGCTGAAGAGGTTTGGACTGGTTTAAAATGTAATGGTGTGGTTGGTATAAACGGGAAAGCAAGGCCTGCCTCTCGTCTTAGGCATCCACGTCAGATTATTTGATGTTACTAAATATTTAAAAGTGGCTTATTCTGGATTTTTGTTAAGTCACTTGCAACGCCACCAGCAGTGGTCATAAGAACAACAAACAGTGAGTCTGGGGCTGATTTCTTTCTAGCCCAGACTGTAGATTCATCCAGACTTTTTCATGTGATGGTTTGTGCTGATGAAATGGTTAAAGCTTTTCTGCCACAGTGATAGTCAAACTTTGTGGAGGAATTCTACATGGGGTGGGTGAAGGGTGATGTGGGAAATAACTAAAAATCTTAAATATTTAAAATAATTGTACCAGACCTGCCATCCTTGTAAATCTTGCTCTACATTTTAATATCTGAGTGAGCTGGAATGCTAAAAATATGCCCCAAAAAAGTATTTGTTGCCAATAAAAAAGCCAAATGAGCCCATGGATGTTTGACTCTAGAGTGATTGACAGTGCTGCAGGTATTTTAACCAACTCCCTGGAACCCCAGCCCCAATGGTAATCTCGTCTTAATTTGAGTTTCTGGCTTTAAAGAAGCGACTACTTCGATGTCTCTCGGTAAACGGAGAACGTTTTGTGAGAATGTTTTGAATTAATTTGAAATAAAAGTTCAGATGGTGTGGGTGGGGTGCAGGTTCTCAAGAACTAGGAAGTCCGCTTCATGGGGGAAAAGTTTGACCATGTCTAGTTTACCATGTTTGGTCTTCAGAGGAACATGACATGATCCCAGTAGGTCTTTATGGAAAAATAATAATAGAGATCATAAATGCAGTTGCCTATTTGTTGCCTATAAGTGTGTGGGTGTGCAATAGTTCCCTCATATCATTCCTGTTGTGCCATCGAGACCTTGTGACATAATCGCATTGCTCAATATTAACAGTTCTGTTATAAAGCAATGGATATTATACTTGTCTTTACATCTAATATTCCAGCTGGTCATCACGTACGAACAATTAAAGGAGATCTTTTTAATCAAAGATTGTAAATAGACAGTAGATAAAATTTGCATGAATTGTGTTTTTTTTTGTTTTGTTTTTTTTTTTCTTTTTCTTTTTCCTCCTCTTTTTTTTTACACTTCTCTACAGCTTGTCATGTGTAAAGACGTGTGTGACTCACAATCATCACGCTAAGCAGTTTTGACAGGCTTGACTCTATAAAACTGACCTTCACTCAAAAATATCTGTGGCTTAACATCTGGAGCGACACTGACCTTATAGGCGCTGAGCTAGGATACGTGGTAGGACAAATGGTTGCTGTCTTAAGTCTGCCGCTTGGACCTGCTACAGGTCACTGGTGTTCCCTCGGGAAGCCTCTACTTATGAAAGTGATACGGTAAGAAGAGTGTATGGAGCTTTATGAAGGGTTTTACTGGGTTCCATGAAGGCAGATTCACCCTGGCATGCTGGGAGGCTGATGTCAGGTGCAGCATGGTTCACTCTTCTGTTGTCTAGAAGCACAAACTGGCCTCACTTGTGTATAATATTGCGGCGTTGGCGTGTCTGAACAGACACAAGGAGTTTTCAAGCCGATCGAGTTACGGTTCAAGACGATGGGAACGTAAGAGTTGTGCAGTTGCATGTGAAGTTTTATTTGTGAAGGCTACATGCTAATGTGTATCATGAGCTGTTTATGGTTGCTGTTGTCTGAAGTATTTGGTTGCTAAGTAGGCAAGGACAAGAATGTTCAGAAACTGAATTTTTTGGCATGAGGATCAGAAACAAACTTCTCTCTCTCTCCACCCGCTTGCACATGGGCTAAAACTATTTGTACTGATTTGTATGATGTTTGAAGTTGGAATTTATGGTCATTTGGGTTATTTGAGGCCCCAGAAAATACCAGATGATATAAAAATCTTGTACTGAAATTTTGTGCTGCTTTAATTAATGTCTAACGTGTATATGTGTGTGTGTGTGTATGTATGCGTGTGTATATATGTATAATATATATACACAGAATAATTGTTTCAAATTGAGAATCAATATTTAATCTGAAAATATCTTTTTTTTTTTTTTTAACTATGTAAAAATGTGTATTTTTCAATTTTAAACATTAAATACAAAAGTTCATTCAGGTTGGAAATTGATTTTTTTTTTTTTTTATAAAAAGAGAAAAAATATTGCAATATCTGTGACTATTACATTCGCCCATCTGTAATACTATCCTCATTTACACTGTACATATTAAAATGACATTATTATTAGTACTGTTTTATATTTCACTAAACCAGTCATGTAAAAACACTGCTTATTTGATTCCAATCCTTTTTTTTAAATCACAGAATTAAAACAAAAAATGTTAGTGTATTTTCATGTCCTGAGACGAATAATGCAGTTCATGTCTCTAGCTGGTTTAGAGTTCAGCTAGCTTTTAGTGTTTTCAGTGCCATTAGCAGCACACACTGAATAACAGAACCCTAATGTATGTGTTATGCACTGAAAATATCTGGGAATCGCCCTCAGTGTGCCAGCTTGCCTGTAAATATAGCTAGTATTGGTGTGTAAAGATATTTGCCCTCATTCTGTCGAGTGGAGGTCTCCTGAGATTTGGCCTATTTTGTCTAACCAGTCAAGGCCTCTTCACGGTCACCAGAAAGCGCCTGTTTAAAGCCTGGGTTAGCTGAAACGTTCATGCCTGGACGCTGGCAACAAAGGTCCGGATATTTCCATGCCCGTTAGGCCCCGTCAGCCGACACAGGGGTCCCCCCCGCCTCCACACATTTCTGTTTAGTTAGCAGCAGGACGAAGCAAGCTAGAGATTACATGTGAAAAGCAAACACACAGGTCCCTGAATAATCAGGCACAGATTACTAGTTAAAACAGTACGACTTGCCGAGGGGCCTTCGGTAGATGCCCCCAGCACATCTACACGTACAACTGAGATTGGCTAGAAGTGTGTGTGTGTGTGTGTGTGTTGTGTGTGTGTTATTTATATTTATATTTATATATATATATATATATATATAAAATAATATAATGTATTAAATATATAAAACACATGTGTTTAGTTATGCAGGGAGAGAATGATCTGGATGAAGTAGATGCATGTTTTCATAAAAGTGAAAGAGGAAATGACTTTGTGTCTGTTATGAGCTTTGTGGTTCCACAGAAGAGTTTCATTACACTGTTGTCACTTTCACAATCTGGGTGTTTTACCATAACCAGTAATGTC
Source organism: Hemibagrus guttatus (assembly GCA_033459395.1). Lineage (NCBI taxonomy): Eukaryota > Metazoa > Chordata > Actinopteri > Siluriformes > Bagridae > Hemibagrus > Hemibagrus guttatus. The sequence continues at coordinate 686,631 of JAUCMX010000015.1, read as the reverse complement.
TGAGCTCCTACAAAATATGTTATTCTGGATGCACTTACTCACATTTGTACAGGTTGGTCATAAGATGCACACAATGAATAAGGTGGAAGTTATTTTTCAGCTTATTTACATCTATGTTCTACTTTAGTCACGTTTTTGACCCCAAAATGCCTTCAAACTGATGAGAAAAATATCATTATATAATTCTTGAATGTATTTCGACAATACAGGTTGTGTATCTCAAGTGCCAGTGTTGAATGAAAAAGAAACCCAGAAAAATAGGAAAGTTTTTTGCATCACATTATACTGTATGTTTGTAACAATCACAATATCCACAATTAAGTACATATTATCCTGATTATATTCTGAATAACTCCAATTTTCAGACATTTCTTGTGTTTTCTCTCGTCTAGACTTTCAATACTATTCTCATTGCTCCTCTGTGCTAATATTTTTTAAATCTGCCGCATTTAAAACGTAGCTGTGTGTAATAAATTAGACGGTCATCAAGATGTCATCCTCAGTCCTTGTAAAATTATTAGCGTCTGCTCGTACTCGTTCTTGTCCCGGTCAACTGCCATGCTAATCCTTCCGGGATTTTGTCTCTGGCTTGCGCTCTTTGCAGTTAATTACTGTTAAATTCAAGCATAAAAGTGCAAAGAGCTAGAAACTGAACGCTTGTTTACCCTTAGACTAAACTACATTTATAGTTGGACGTGTGTGAAAAATTGCTTATTTGACTGCGAATGCTGTACTGTAGGCATCAGACCAAATCTTGATGGGCCAATAAGAGGAGCATTGTAGTCGAACAGAGGGGTGCATGCAACTGGCCTGGTAATAAAACTCCCACACACACACTTATGTCGCAGTGTTGCAGAAAGTTAGGGAGGAGCATGCATATGAAACAGATCGCTCTGAGAACTATAATAAACAGCGCCAGCGCTGTTTAATGCCCTGACTTTAACGTATGTCCGTGCTAATACTTGTAGGAAATGGAAAAGGCAAAAAAAAAAATAGTGTGTGTTGCTCAATAAGAAGCTGATATTCTTATGTCAAGTGACGAGAAGAATGTAAGGGGCCTCTGTGCTTGTATGTTTTGTGGCTACTGTTTACCACCAGAGGGGAAATCGAGTAACCCACTATATTAACACTGCAATCAATAGTTCATCCAGTTGTCCCCCAGAGCAATGAGTGAAAGCTGTGGAGAAACATGTAACCAGGAACAGCTTGGGAACGCAGCACTGAACATCTTGCTCCTCAAGGGATGGGTAATGCGATCAAAAAATGGCCGAGTAACCCTGCAGGCTCTCTAGCCTCTTCAGCCCTCCCATTAGCTACATTTCAGTCTGCTTTTTGGGGGGAAAAAAGGCTTTCGAAGTGTTTACTCAGCCACTCCTTTTCTCCCTCGGAGTGTTCATCCGGGCAGCTGCTTCAGCCCCCAGGACGCTCTTCCGCAGTTGTTTTCCTTTTGTCTTGCTCTGTTGTTTCGAGGTCAAGTTTTGTCTGTGTTGACTTTTTTTTTTCTTCCTCTTCAAGGCATCAGCCATGTTTGCTTGCAAAAAGGAGCATTAAGGCTGAATAGAGCTTTTAAAAAAAAAATTCTGTCTCTTTCTTTTATTAATGTTCTCATGCAACAATTCGGCTCTGGATAGAGTGGTAACAGTGTTCTTTTTTTCGCATGAGATGGACTACTGAGGGCTTAAACTTTGCTGTGTATCAGTCCCTTTCAAGGCTGTTGGCTGCATTGCTGACCGTAATGTCCCTGCTTTCTTTGTGCCAAGTAGAAAAAAAGTCACTACAGTCACTTTTCTGTGTAGCAGCCTTGCAACTTCTCCTTTTTCTACTCGTTGCTTATTTTTTAACATTGGAGGACAGAGTGGTTTTAGTGGTTAGCGCACGTGCCTCGCAGTTCCAGGGTTGCGGGCCCACTGCCACCCTGTGTGCAGATTCTCTCAAGTTCCTACAGTTTCCTCCACCACTCCAGAGACCTGTGCTTTAGGCTGATTGTGTGTGTGTGTGTGTGTGTGTGTGTGTGTGTGTGTGTGTGTGTACGATTGTGCCCTGTGATAGGTGTGAACCTCGTCTAGGGTGTCCTCCACCTTGTGTCCCTTTGGTATGTGCTCAAGGCTCTGACCATGTGACGACACTACAGACAATGTCTGAACATGTCACACGGTCTTTAATTAATCACCATCACTGATTCCATTGTCAGGTGCAAGACAGATGCTAGATTGCTGAGCAACATTTCACATGATAAGGGAGAGTCGCTAACGCACAAGCCGCGTAAACAACGGAAAATCTGCATACGTATTTTTACTTTGAGCTTCAGAAAGACCCATGTAGCATAAGATTGAGGCTTTTTTTATGGTTCTCCCCACTTATTTCCTTTCTGTGCATAATGTAATAATGACACATGATCCATATGATTTTTTGCAGAACTTTCAATTTTAAAGTCTTTTCTGCGGCGTATTAATGAGTTTCTCTTTAGGTTTTGTGGGGCGACCTCCTGTCGTGGTGGTTGCTGTATTCATTGATGTAAGAACACATGAAGATGTTGGTATACCTGCTGAAACAGTGGTCAACATCTGTAAGGCCTTCCATCAGAGAATAAAACCCTTTTTGTCTAAATAGCCGTCCTATTGAGTTTCTTGACCTTTAATTTGGTCATGCAGTTTTCCTTTTGATGTGACGTGTATTAAAATGATCATGGACACACAAGCAAACACCCTGAATGTTGTCCACTTTGGAGTTTTTCAGACTTTAGTAGTCTTTAAATAGAGGCTTTCTCTGCATTGCTTCAAGTATAAGTAAAAAGCTCATCTTTATCTGCAACACTTTCTAGCACTTAAGTTTAAAGTTTATCCTGGAAATATAGAGGCCAGTTCGCCTGTTAACTGCTTTTCGACTGTCGCATCGATTTATCTTCCTTGGTTTCTCACTGTCACTTTTATAGCTGCGTGGGGGTGGGGGTGTGTTTCTGCACTATTGCCCCAGATTCTGCAGCGAATCGAGTCTCTCATGTTTCTCTGAGACACTGAAATATGCCCCACCTTGTGCCAGGTAACTTTGGCAGGATGGAGACTGAAAGAAGAAGGTTGTTTGTTTCTATTTTTTTGTCTCTTTATGACGTGGATCAGCCTCACTTCTCCGCAGAACATTCGGTTTCCATCTTATTCTCGTTCTCACCTCTATTTGCGTTTTCTGTCCAGTTGCTGGGTCACGGAGCAGCGTTAGAGGATTCTAGGAGGAGAAGATCTCGTCTCCAAGCATGAGATTCGGACACGGGTGCTGTCTCACCACAGCCTAGAAATCCCCTCTCGAGTGGGTTGTGCAGAAGAACCTCCACCGCAGGCCAGCCTTAGAGTTAATGAGATGAGTTTGTTTATAAGAAAAATCCAGTAGTTTCAGAAACGTTCATGAACCTGTAACTGAAGTGTCTTCATGCCCGATTCTGTTTTGGTGGACCAGGATTATTTATTTATTTATTTATTTATTTATTTATTTATTTATATGCTTTTTAGAACTTTAGCTTCTGTTTTTTAATTATTAAATTATTATTATCATGATGACTCTTTTTTTTTTTTTTTTTTTTTTCTTTTTTTTATTAAATTTTAACAACAAAATTTGATTTTTAATAATTTAAAAATTTTATTTAACTTTAAGAATTACAGAGCGAATCACACACTTCATACACCTCTCGTTGCTGGTCATTTGGTTGGTGTTATGTTGTTTAACTAGAATTCTTTCACCTTTTTAGATTTGTGTCCTGTTACTGCTGATTTTTTTTAACCAACAAGTATTTATTAATGGTGTTGTTTCATTGCCATAGCGGCCTGAACGCCGTATATGGGTTTAGACTCCGTAGGCCTGCATTCCTTATGGTCTGTAAAGTGAATGTTTAACGTGTGGTGTGTTAGCAGTGCACTGTGATAAGATGCCACAAACAGGAGGCAGTGCCTCGGGTACGATCGGCGTGTGCGTAAGACGGAGTCATGTGCCGTTTGCTTCGACCTTGAAGCTCACTGAAAGGCACTTTGTCTTAAGGTCTGATCCTGCACATAAGGTTGCCGTTGTTCAGACATTGAGTTTTAACCAGACATGCTATGCCAGATAAGAGTATTTGCTTTTTAGCCCTTTGAAGTTTAAAAGGTTACTGCATTCATACATTTGTAGATCAGAGACTGCGAGCTCTAAATTAGGCCTGTTGACGGATCGAGGTCTATCGATATTCATTCCAACCTCGGGTTAAAATGGAAAGTTTTATGCAGAAAAAACGAGTTTAGTTACTTGACTCGTACTGACATGAAACTGGATATAAATGTGCTCAAGGCTCTTTAACGCCTTCTCAGCGAGATTATATAAAGCTAGCACAGCAACTCGAGGTGGTTTGTCCAGCAATCCTTCACTGGCCGTCGGTCCATTTTACAAGCTCGCTCGTTTTTTAGACCGCTTTGAATTACGCGGTGCCGAGTATCAGCAACCCGAGAACATCTCGGGGTTAGTGCCTTAATTCCAGTGGTGCATTAGAAAGTGTTCTCGTGCGCATCGTTGGGTTTCTTCTCTAAAAACTCTCTCGCATGCACTTATGTGTGCGATCAAAAATTACAAGAAGATATAGTAGATGAATGGGACATGTCCAGAACAATTCCTGGGTAATTACTGGGAGGGTTCATGAACAGCTGTTTCTGCAATCTAATTGGCTCTCTGCAGTTTAAACTGAAGAACTCATTGTGCAGCACAGAAATGCAGTCACTGGATTGGGGGAAAACATCAGGCTCTGAAAGTTAATTAAACCTTCTTTTTTTTTTTCTTTTTTTTTTGGAAGTAGTGTCAGTCAAATGGCCTCTTCTGTGAAGGTCAGTGATTTAGTGAAGTCTGGCTTGAGTGACACGACGTTCATGACAGATGTGGATGTGTGCATTCTGATCAAATGCTGTTTGAATGAAGAAAAGCTTAAAGAATCATTTGTGAAGAAGATTTTGAGGTCTTTAGCTACACTTGTGCTGGATTTTTTCCAATGGAGATCTCACTGATGTGTGTAGAAGATTGTTTGCTTGCCTGTGGGTCAGCGGTCCTGGTTTCTCTTTGCAGTGTTTGTATTTTGATATCAGATGACTTTGATGCATGTGTTGGATTTGAAATATCAGTGTTGATTATATCAAAGTATCAGAGAGCATGTGTTCCTCTTCTCCCTAATTCCTAAGCCTGGTGTGTGTGTGTGTGTGTGTGTGTGTGTGTGTGTGTGTGTGTGTGTGTGTGTGTGTGTGTGTGCCTGCCTCCCCTGCCCCCCCTCAGCCCTCTCCAGAGGCCATGCTCCACTTCCAGCACTTGGGCTAGTGGGCCATTAATGGACTGCCTGCTCATCAGCGCTCTCAGCTCAATTGCCCTGACACTGGAACTGTGTGTGTGTGTGGCAGCACTCAAGCTTGTATAAAAGTAAGGTGATAGACCACATGCTTCTAACCCTGTGAGTCAGTCTCCTCTCTTTCCCTCTTATCTTTGGTGGTAGTAGAAAACATGTGAAGGTTAGTGATGTCCATGGCAAACAGCAAGTTCTCTTGTTTTTCTCACAAGTCTGTATGCTGTGGACTAGCTGACCTGCTTTAGAAGGCAGGGAAGCGGGTGGGGGTGTGTGATGGGGGGGGGGGTGTGTTGTGTAGAGGTTAGTGGAGCTGCCCCTGCTGAGAGAGGCCGGTGTGGAGATGGTGGGGTCGAGCTGCTCTGGTGGGGGCAGTGTGCACTGCATCGGTTGGCTAGGAGGAATTTCTCTACATTCCAACCACATACCAGAACCGGAGCGTTGGTATACACAGCTATAAAGCATGCATCACTGATTTCCCACTCTCTGCACCTGCATCACCACCGCCACAGCTGCTGGAGTTTGCATTTGGGGAATTTTATTTCTGGTATTCTGTTGGAATAAAATCCAACGCTGCACAGACTCCAGGTTTTGCTATATTTTGGATCTCTGATGAAGGCGAGTGAAGCCACAGTGACAAAAGCCTGCAAGAAGCTTATAGAGCACCAAGCAGTGAGCATGTCTAAATAGAGAAATTATTTATAATAAGTACAAGTCTCGGATTACCTCCAAAAATAAAAGCTATTTGCAGAGTTCTGCCATCATGTGAGGCCTTTTAGAGCCTGTAGGCAGGATGCATCCAAAAGTATTTAGCCTTTGATACTTGTGAGGTAAACTTTCACCACCTCAGTAGGCACACATCACATGGTGGAAACACACAAATAGCAAAAAAAAAGCCAGGCGCTAATCTGCCGTTGCTAATCTTGCGCTAATCCTTCTCCTTAGGACTTTTTGTGTGATTTTAAACGAATAGGCTGAGTGCCTTGTAAATTAAGTGATGGCTTTGAAATTCATTTAGGAATTAGCACGGATTTTATTACAGTACACTGAGAGAGAGCAGGATTAAGCAGTGTCCTGACCAAATGTTGTGGGTTTGTTTTTTTTCCAGCAACCAGTAGCTCACTAGATCCTGAAATGGATTTTTGCACAAACGTCTGTTTAATTTTTTTTTCATATTTCCTCATAAAATCCCCTAAAACTCCCAGCACCAGTCAGTGGCTCCAGACTTACATTCCTCTCACTCTTAACTTTATACCTTTCCAGTCATTCTCTGCAATTAACAGCATATATTCAGATTAGTAACTGAATAATAACCCAGGATTTAAGGGATTAAATAAAAATCTCATTAAACTCCACCTGTTGCCTAAAGTATTAAATACGGCACTACTGTTTTGCTGTGAGCAAAGTGAAAAGTTTTTGAATATAGAATTAATTTAGCAGGTTAATGAATTCTGTAAAGTAACACATTAAATTGTGCAGTGGGAGAGGAGACATGAATCAGATTCAACCAGAAATATTTAATGTATATAAATTATTTTATTTAGTCATTTTGTCAAATAATTTTTTGCATCTTTTGCAATCTCTTGGCATCTTCACAGTCAGCTTTATGAGAGAGCCAAAACCTCTTAAAGTTCCCAAACAGACTGAACCAAGGCTCTCATACGTCCTAAATGAAAGCTACTTGTTTGGGGAAACGTCTGAATTTTAAGTCAGACTGTCTGATCTAAGCTGAAACTGCTCATTAAAATACATTTTGATTCTGATGTTTGATGTAGTGTGTATAAACCAACCTCTGTGTGTGTGTGTGTGTGTGCGTGCATTTTGGTGATGTGTGCCATGTTACCCACCCTAGAATCAGTGTGTTGTTGATTATAGGTACAAAATATCTGACTTTCAGGATGTTCCTTTGCAGCTCAGGGTGTGCAGCAAACCTGGTTTGAGTTTTTATTACTAACCTAGTTACTGTTACTGCAGCTACAAATCCCTTCCTCATACTAGTCCACATTATGGCTAGTTTCTTCTCTGATTCTATGCTAGGAGGACTGTGAAGCATTCCCCCATTAAACTCTTGCAGTGGCCATTTATACCGAATTCCTCATCTGTGCTTGTCCTACTAACTCTACAGTGCCTTTTATACCCATTGGCAGCGCAGTAGTATACGGTTTTAAAAAAAAACCTGACAAATATGCATCTTTCCAAACACGCTGGAGGCGCCCCAGCTCGTGCTGTTGTTTAGCAACAGCTGGTGGAAGGTGAAACTGCTCGTGCTGTTATTTTCGACCGCGTGCATCGTGTGATGTGTGCATGCAATGCTGAAGGAGGTCAGCACCTCTGACTTCTCCAATGCTTACTTGGTAAAGGACAAGGCGAGGAAGTTCACATTGCTCATGCACTGACCTCTGTACTGACAAACCCTCAGCACCCCCCCTTCCCCCCAATGGCTTGGATTATACCCGGAATGAAGATTTCGTTTCTCTTTATCCAGTTTTTGGCTACTCAGTACTCAGTCTTTATCCAGTTTTTGGCTACTTCCAACTTGATTGGTTTCGCAAAAGTTTCTGTTCTCTAAATACAAACTTAAAGGTTTGTGTTTTAAAGTCATGATTGCAACTGAGTGCAGTGGATAACAGAATAAATCCCTCCTGCATTAGACTGCCTTTTCTGCTACATTTATCTGAAGCAGAGAAAACTTAATAAAAAGTAAAATCCTAGCCGTCCATCTGAAGTGCTAACCCTGCAGGTCTCACTGCAAGGAGGTAGAACGTTGGTTGTTGTCATAAATTGTGCTGACCCTGTCTGTACAATCCAATATCTAATGGCTCGGAATTAATTAGAAATGTCAGGAGTGTATATCTTTTAGCTTAAAGCCACAGCATTTTAAAATTGAAAGCTTGCTCAGTTTTTTCTGCAGCTCAGCACTTGTTTAGTCAGTTGTATGTCCCCCGGGACCTTGTTGCATAAGTCCAACTTGTTTTCGGTTGTCATCGTCGCTCTTTTGACGAGGGAAGCGTTATGTCTCGGTGGGATTTCAGTAGCTCAGCAGTAGCTCTGCTCCTCCTCCTGCTTGCCCATTTATATTACAGCGCTTAACTGTTAATAATTCAAGACACAGAATAAAATAAAGAGAGAAAAATTCAAGTGCTAACTTTGTGAAAATGTTAAACGCAGCCTACAGGCTTCTCTTATAGTCTCATGAATCAAATTAGTCAAAACATAGACCAGCCTTGTTGCTAGCTATCGTTAGCTATATTGAATTATAACTCTCTAGTTAGCTGGCATGCACTTCAATTTAAGATGAGAAGATATTTATTGCGAGCGTGCGGTAAAATGTAGGAGAAATCACGAACATTGTGATTTTCACTCGCCACTTCATGACGAGTGGAGCTCAGATTTATTTTACAATATATTTAAGAATATACACAGTTTAGCAGACAACAGTTTAGCTTTTCGTAACATCGAGTTAGCAGATTTAATATTTTTCCAGAGGAGTAGAATGTCTCTTAACACCTTTAGCTCGCTAGTTAGCTTGCAAACGGTTTGTCTCCACACAATCACTAACCTTGCCCAAATTTGCGATATGATTAAGAATTTAAAACTGATTAGCAGTCCTCTTTATGGTAGAAGGTCATTTGTAAGTTCAGAATTGAAATATCACGGCACGGCTCTGATGCACCGAAAGCTAAAGATCTCTTTCTGAGGCATGGACTGTGAATCGTTTAGTGTTTTGGGAAAACCCAAATAACATACTGTTTACTGCAGCAGTGTGTCTGACCAGTGCTCCACCTACACATAACCGTGTAACAGGAGGCAATTTTGAGTAGCCGTTTAGCGCGGGTGGCAGTTGGGGACGTAGCCAGACAAACTGTCTTAGCCACCGTTTTTTTCGCCACGTCAGGGCAGTTTAAACTGCAGAAATGACCTGTAGCAAAAGGCGTCGTTTGGCAAGGTGTGGCCTTCTAAGCTTAGTTAGCCTAATGCTAATATTATTAAACTTTTAGACACTTTTATTAAACTTTTTGACTAATTAAACTTTGACACAAATTATTCCTTGGTTGATTAGAAATAAGAAGACAAGTGTATTTTGTTTGTTCTTGTTTATAAAGAAAAAACTTTTTTTAGTTATGATTCTCAGTTTATTTCCATTTCTGACGAACAAAATGAGAATCTTCTGAAATTTGACCCGTTCTTGTTGGCCTTTGTTTTCAGCTTAACATAAACAGCGCCATGTGATCTTTCTTAATCAGAGCAAGTCAAGTGCATGAGTACTTTTCCAAGTGTGTTCTGTTTCCTCATCTTTGGAAAAGACATCAGCTTTGACGCACAGTGGAGTTGGCAAAGATTTCACAAAACACCTGCTGCCTTTGTCTTCACCAGTTTTTTTATATATATATATATATATATATATATATATATATATATATATATATATATATATATATATATATATATATATATATATATATATATATATATATATATACACACATATACAAAACATACAAAACATACATACACACAAAAATTATATATATATATATATATATATATATATATATATATATTTTTTTATATTTTTTATATATATATATATATATATATATATATATATATATATATATAAAAAAATATATTTTTATATAAAATATATATATATGTGTTTTTATGTATATAATATAAATAAATATATATTAAAAAAATATTTTTTATATGTATATATAAAAAATATAAAATGTCCTCTGATTTTCACAGTGGCCTTCTTTGTTGACCCATATTGTGTTTTTGACTTTGTTTAGTTGTCATTAAGCTTCTTGTGCTTTTGTCTATGTTTGGAGCCTTTATTAAAGGGCTGTGGGTCGAGTGTGTGGGTCTGTTAAGTTCTTCTAAGAACAAGTAGCTCCTGCTATTATATGCAGTGCTGTGACTCCACTGTCCCCTCCAGCAGAGAGCCGCTGATTGTCTGAGCCGAAACTTGAGAGCTGGGAACTGCGTAGCTCATGAGAATGGGTGTGTGCACTCAACAGCGTGTGTGTGCATGCACATGTGTTGTGGTGTATTGTGCAAAAAAAAAAGTGTTTATGCATGTTAGGGTGCACGTGTGTGTGTGTGTGTGTGTGTGTGTGAGAGAGAGAGAGAGAGAGAGAGAGGGGAGAGAGAGAGAGGGAGAGAAGCACAGTACTGTCTTATGAGGAGGTTTGAAATGGATTCCCAGCCGCTGGCTCTTCTACGTCCCACCTGCGTGGCCCACAATGCCTCTTTGTTCCTGGCTCATTGCACTGTGGGATAGCTGTTATCCGAGAGGCGAGGGCTGGTCACCACCAACTTTTTCTTTCAGAGCAGAGATGGTAAACTCCTGCTATCTGGTTTCGCTGTGCTTGAGTTGAGCTCCAGGGAGTTCATTTCTCTCCTCGTGGGAGTGAGAGTGCGATGTGCTACGTGCCTCTCGCTTGTTTGTTTGCCCTCCAAGTGCTGTAGTTACCTCTAGATGTACCAGAAGGTGTTTGGACTTTTAAATTTCTAATTATCTTGAAGATAATACATTTGGTGTGATATCGATGAGGCAAACTGTGGCTTCTGCAGACATTGCTTCTAACCATACGGCTGTATTCAGTCGCTGCTCGGATCTGCATTTATAGGCCCTTCATTTTGAAAATAGAAAAACTTAGTTCCTCTCGAACTGTAAATGTTTTCGCAGTTGTCAGGACTTCAGCCCACTTCCTCTTCGATGCGTTCTTTGCTTCAAACGAGGCTGGGTTGAGCAAAGGAAGTCTGGCTTTCCTGTTCTCTGGTTTGTTATTGTTACACCACCCCTTATTGAGTAATCGAAAAGGGCCGAAGGGGTGCGCACCATCGATTCTCCTCTTAATTAAAGATGAAAGCTGGCCACAGCTGCCCTTCCCGTATACTGACCACCCTCCCACAAGTGGGCATTTGGAGCCAGAGAGGTGGTAGGGTCCTTCTTTATTTTCTATGTTCACTCTCCCTCCTTCTCATTAAGCTGACATGGCAGGCTGGCCAGGGGATTTCCACCACCACCATGTCCTCAGATATAATTGATTTAATGAGACTTGGCCCCTGTAGTTTTGATTATCATCAGTAATTTCTAGCATGCATATTTTTTAAAACGCTTTAGTGTTTAATTAGTTTAGTGTGTATTTTTCCAGGATGGGTTGTTCTTAAAAAAAAAAAAAAAACGCACTGAAAGCTTGGGTCTTTATAATAGAATCCATTTCTAAAACAATGGATGCTCTTTTTTTAATCTGTGAAAGTGATACTGTCTGTTTTAGGACAAGTGTCAAGGGATGGCTAGCCACAGCTCCAGAAACACTAAGCGCACTGTTCCACAGGTCTGTTCTTACTTGGTTTGGGCAGGTAGAAAAGCTACGCTGGCTTCAACACCTCAGTGCTGGGTTGGCCACAGGCCTTAGGCTTTTTCAACCACATTTTGTCTGTTGAATTTAAAAGCACTTAGAGTGTTAGTTCCTAAAAAGAACTCTTTAACAAAGCAGTAAGTGTTACGGGCTCAGACTGCCCAGGCTCCTTATCATAACATCCGATGCTACGAGGCAGGCTGTTTGTTCTGAAGCTCTCCGACTGCCGTTGATCTACACGGTGAGAGAGAGAGGCTTCATTTGCCCTGCTTACTCAGCTCTCTCATCGACCTTGCATGCCATGGTAGCCTTCAGTATGGGTCATGTGTTATGGACTGGAGAGTGGATATACTGAGGCTGCTGGATTTCATTAACTTCAGACAAACCCAGAAGTGGGTTTGGATTTTAATTGATTGTAAAGGGTATTTTGTGCACAAAGTATTTTATCGAGCATAACATTGTTTTTCTGGATTTAGCCGTGACATGGAGAGCAAAGAGACGCTGCGTGGGCTGCAGAAGATGGAGGACCGGCCGGAGGAGCGCATGATCCGGGAGAAGCTCAAGGCCACCTGCATGCCCACCTGGAAACACGAGTGGCTGGAGAGGAGGAACAGGAGAGGCCCAGTGGTCAGCCACACACACAGCTTTCACTGCCATATCACTACTTCATATAGCCACAAACACTTACATTATTCGTTATTTCTCATTTTTAACCTGCCTGTGCATTATTGTAATGGGGTGTCCCACTCTTGTTCAGGTTGTGAAACCCATACCCCTGCGGCCAGACAGCAGTGAAGCTGGACGCCTGGGACTGGAGGCAGGCAGCGACAGCGCGAGTTCCTCCTCCTCTCAGAGCAGAGGCCGTCGTAGCCCATCACCTGGACCTTCCTCATCCTCCATCTCTTCCACGTCCTCATCCACCAAGACGGCTGGGAAACCGGAGTCCCCTGGCATCCGCAGGAAGCGGGCATCCCCAGTTCCTGTAAGGCTTACTTCCACGCTCTCGCACAAGGGACAATTACAATTATTACTGTTTTGTGTGTGTTCTTTTTATGCATAGTACTTCCTGTGTGACCTGAACATGTATTTATTTATAATCTTCTATTATTTATAATAAAATACTTTATTTAAATACTTTTATAATTACTTCCAGAATTTTTTGTAAAGGAATCAAGTAAACAAGTGAATAATGGTCAGATAGTGTGTTGTGTCGTGTTGGGCTTGTGGTCACACTCCTGGCTTGTCTAGTTTCAGAGCGGCAGGGCCACTCCTCCTCGACGAGCGCCATCACCTGACGGCTTCTCCCCTTACAGTCCTGAAGAGACCAATCGCAGGGTCAACAAGGTCATGAGGGCACGTCTCTACCTACTCCAGCAAATTGGACCGAACTCGTTCTTGATCGGAGGAGACAGCCCTGACAATAAATACCGTGTCTTCATTGGACCTCAGGTAAGAATTCGCCATCCAGTGAGAGAGTCTTGAGTTAAAATGGAGAAGCCTGTTGCATCTTTTAGGTTTACTAGGTAACAGGTTTGTCTTTGCATTCTCTTTCTATTATATTCTGGTACAGATCAAAATTCACTTTTAAAGCAAGTACTTTTAGGCTTTAATTCGATTCAGATCTAAAGTTTTTCAGTCTATAATGAACTCATAATTGTGCATCTTTTTGCCGTTTGCTTCTCAGACCTGCAGCTGTGGTCGTGGAGCGTTCTGCATCCATGTGCTCTTCGTCATGCTGAGAGTTTTCCAGTTGGAGTCGTCCGACCCACTGCTCTGGAGGAAGACAATCAAAAACTTTGAGGTAAAATGATGAAAAACAAATACCTTATCCAAACATGAATCCGAATTCAGCTCACACTTTGTTGTCCATGCTCCAGGTGGAAAGCTTATTCCAGAAGTACCACAATAGGCGGAGCTCACGAATCAAAGCCCCGTCTCGCAGCACCATCCAGAAGTTTGTGTCACGCATGTCCCACTCTCACACTTCCTGCACCTCCAGCTCCTCACCCTCCAGTAACGAGAGCAGGTTTGTACTGGTGTGACCGAAAGGTGCCAACAGGCATTCACCGAGCCTCACAAGTGCTAAGTGTGCGCTTTGTGTTAAAGCTGAATCGGTTTTGAGTTTGTCAGTCTTCATCAGTCTTAAAGGGTATGGGAATAATTTCTTTTGGGGCGAACATGGAACTTTTACATTTAGACCCAACAGATATGTCTTGTGACCGAGAGAAACAACACAGTTCCAGTGAGAATCGCACATTCATCATGATAAACATCTAGGCTAAATCACATCCACCATTGTGAGATCCCTTTTCAAAATGGCAATTTCATGTAAGAAATATCTGTCTAAGAAAAGGTCAGTGTGGTGAAGCCCTGCTCAGTGTGGGTGTGTGTCCCTTGTGCAGTATGAAGGATGAGGAAGAGCAGATGTGTCCGATCTGTCTGCTGGACATGCTGGATGAGGAGAGTCTGACTGTGTGTGAGGAGGGCTGCAGGAATAAGCTGCACCACCACTGCATGTCCATATGTGAGTACAGGTCTACACACAAACACACACTTTTGTGTGACCTTTAAAAATATGAAGGAAACTAAAAAAAAACACCTGGATTCTGTTCTCCTTTGCATATATTAATGCAATCACAACGTATATTCGTATCCATATATTTCAGTGTATATCCATATTTATATAGGAAAATGACTTCATTGTACTCCAGGGTAAAAATAAATACCAGCAATAAATAACAGCTATATTTAAAAAGGGTCTATTAAAGTAACTGCCTATTTGTAGCAGTCCACTGTTTATCCACTGACCGGCTCTCAGAAGCTGAACAAGTGAAGCACTTATTAAGCTCGTCCACTATCTTATGTTTTTCAGGGGCAGAAGAATGTCGGAGAAACCATGAACCCCTGATCTGTCCTCTGTGTAGGGCCAAGTGGAAGTCTCATGATTTTTACAGGTGAGGAAACCCTAGAACTCGATAGGAACAGAGCCACATAGTGATTTGATTTAAAGGGAGAGGTTTGAAATAAATGTTTCTCATGATTTAGCATGAAATCCTATAAACCAAAACAGCAGTGATTTGATGAATAATTCCTCTGATTTAGCCTCCTCGAAAGGGAGTACCAGGAATACGAGCTATTGTTCAGTTCTTGACACTGGCCCGGGCGTCAGAGTTTCCGAGTCTGTTACAGGACGCACCTGTGTGTGACCAAGGTGAAAGGGCAGGGAAGCCTGCGGAGACGCTCACATATCAGACAATCAGATGAGGTTCGGAAAGTAAAGAAGGAGTGTCCGATGCATTCAGTGGTGCGGGGTGCAGTGAAGTTAGACAGGAAGAAAATGTAAAGAGCATGTGCAAAAACAAGCAGGCGGAAAGCTTTGATGGCCTCCTTTCCTACTTTGGGTTGGAGCAGTATGCCAAGCCACTCACATCAGTCCTAATATGAACCATCAGCCCAGACCTCAGCAGGAGCTCAAGAATGCTACTGTCAACAGGCCCAAATTATACCTCTAGACTACTGGCACTGTCCCAGATCAGCCAGAGGGAAGCAGGGGCACACAAACCAGTAGCTATGTGAATGTGATTTTTTTTTACATTTTTTTTTTAAATAGAATTTATACATGGTGTTCATAAAGGGAATTAACAAAATGTAACTTTATTTACAAAGCATTTTGTACATGATTGGCATTTTTTCATAAACACACACAGAGTCGTCTCTCCTCGCTTCCAGTTTGGCAGCAGTGTCATGTGTAATGTGCTTGCCATTGCAAGCTTCCTGTTCCGCTTCATGAACTTTCTTCCCTCATAAAAGACGTTTTTAAATGCAATGTGAAGATATACATCATTAATATAAAGTAAGTATGAAAAATTTTGGAAGTCTTTGCTAAAGGAAGTTTTATGACACCCTGTATGTATGTATGTATGTATGCCCATCCGTCCATCCATCCATCCATGGGCTGGAACAGATGGGATGGTGAAAATAGAGTATGATGAATGATTTATGATTCGGATATGGCATTTTTACATAGCTCCCTTTGTAACAGCGTCACAGTGAGTAAGTGATGTTGGTGTGCAGGTGATGTGTTTTGGTGCATCAGCAGGTCATAATTCCGTGTATCGGATCTTCTCTCAGCGGTTAGGTGAGCTAGACAGTATGGCACCACCTGTGTTTTGTGTGTCTGCCCAGGGCTGAAATGCTAGCAGCAAGTCACATTCAGTGTGTCCCATCCTACCCCCCTACAAAGACATGAATACAGCCCCGACGTGGGATTCTCTCCGCACAAAAACACTGTGAAACCATAGCCTGTTGTTTTTCTTCTGAAAACAGCTATTTCTCTAATTTTACTATTATTATTTACTATTTACTACTATTTCAGCTATTTCTCTGAGTGAATATTGTTTGTTTACAAAATCAAGTTTACCATTCACCATCCTGCGTTTTGTTTGCTCTTCTAGCACAATTTTGAATGACTAAGATCTTGATAGCATTTCGCAGACTGAATGCACATTTGATAAGCTGTTCTTCTGCTTTAGCTTGTGTCCAGTCATCATCTTCCCATAAGTAATTTTCCTGAGCACCTGTTTGCCTTCATTTAAATCACTTTATTTAAAGGAAGACTCTAGCATGTGGGTTATTTTGGTCTAATTGCTATCACACCTGTAGCACATGGACTCATACCACAATCAATAATTTTGCCACATTCTCTGTTAAAATATTCCCAGGGCATGTGGTAGGCAGATGTATGTTTCATTTATTTTCCCCAGGTGAGAAAAACCAAATGTGTGAAATTCGCATCCATGTTAATTGCACATGTGCCACAGATGGCCATATAGTCATTATGACCTAACGATTATGTAGCAATCATTCAGTTCGAACGTGTCCGTTTTTGTGTTCAGTCACGACCCGGCGTCTACAGCGGAAAGCTCCACAAGTCGCTCTCAGAGCCTGGTATCTTCCTCCACCGCTTCATCATCCTCCCATGCTGAAGGTCAAAGGGCAGCTCATGAGGGAGACTTTTCTCTCCCTCACTATGGAGTGCAGCAAATCCCACAGACTTATAAAGAACTGGCTGAGCCTTGGATCAAGGTTTGAGTCATGCAGAACATTAATATCTTTGCCTTATACAAGATTTATGTGCTCTTTATGGATTCTTGTGCTCGTTCAGGACCAGTTATTATAGATGGATTTTCAAACAGCTGATTCCCCGATTGTTTTATTGACCATTACATAATCTACTGTTAAATACTCTGTATTGTAAAAATACATCGGAATGTTATTGTTGTGGTCGTCATTTTCATGGCAGTTGGTTGCTCCCCGTCTCTCGTCAGGTGTTTGGTATTGAGCTGGTAGGCTGTCTATTCTCCCGGAACTGGAACATCAGAGAGATGGCACTGCGGAGGCTGTCGCATGACGTGAGCGGCGCTCTGCTGCTGGCCAACGGTGAACACTCGATGGCGAGCGCAGCAGGAGCAGGGGCCGGGATTGGAGCAGCAGGGAGTGAAATCTCAGGGGAAGTGGTAGTGGAATCATGCTGCAGTGTTCTCTCCATGGTGTGTGCAGACCCTGTCTACAAAGTCTACGTGGCCGCACTGGTAAGATTTCATCGCTTATTTCACATGATATTATTGAGCCTCCTGCTTCCACTCCAGACAATAAACACAGAAATTCTTTCCTTCTTTCCCTCTGCTGCACCACACCGGTATTAAAAACATTCATATATTTAAACACTAAGCAGGTCCTAATGTTTCGTTTACATCAAGCTCACTCTCTAGAGTACTTTCTCAGGTTATCACAAACAGCTTCAGCACTTACTGGACAAATTTGAGATTGACTTGACCACTACACTGCTACTCATCACACGCACCAGGCGTCTGTGTCTATCTCATGATCGGGTCACAAGCGTAGCGGCTTGTGCGCACTCGTGACCACAAAGACGCCAGGGCTTCTAGCACACTCGCAGGAAATTATGCAATACCAAACTGGTGTGTTATCTGGACAATTGAGAGAACTCGGGTACTAGAGTAACGTGTATAAAAACATTTGTAGTCTCAAAGTGAACCATGTTTACTCTTGCTTTTTTTTTTTTTTTTTTTTCTTCTTCTGATTGACCCCTAGACTGAAGACCCCCAGACTTTTCAAACTCTTTGCATCATCGCTCATCTAAAACGTCCTCCTGAGAATTATGTCTGTCATTAATTAAAAAAAAAACAAACATTTATTTATTTTTATTTAAGCAGATGTGAGAGATTCTTGTGTATAAAATAAATCTTTTTTGTTTATTCATTTCTGACTATTTGAGCAGTGCCAAAGTTCAGTATTACAACAAACCATGCTGGCTAGTTCTAAAGTTCACTTTAAACCAGGAAGTCTGCAAAACAGCAGGGAACATCAAGCCGGGGCTGAAAGTAAAGGTTTCTGGGTTTTTGTTGTTGTTTGTTGTTTTGTTTTTTCTTCCCCACTCTTAACCTATTTCTGTTTCTTTTAAAGAACAATAGCTTTTGGTGACTGTTTTCATGGCACTCTTCTCGGAGTTTGACGTTTCCCTGAGGCTCTTAGCTCCAGCGTTTTGATGAAAACAAGAAAAGTTCTGTCCTCTTGGGGGATTTCCAGAATATTTAGCATTGTTGGATTTTTTGCTGTATTCTTCAAACAAAGCAAAAAGGGGGATGGTGTCCATGGGCTAAAAATACCATGCACACTTTTGTTCAAGGCAAGGCCAGCGTATCAAAGCTTCAGAGTTTGGCGAAGATTTTTTTATTATTATTTTTTGCAGCAGTGTTTCTATTGGAAAAATGCATCGCCGGACAAATTACTGCACTGGAAAGGACACGTAGGCCATTAAATGTGTTTGAGTACCTGTTGACAGAGTTAAGAGTTCTTCTTCTTGTCCAGTGAGTGTGCGTGATTTTCTCCAGGTTTATATTCTGTCTCTTTTAGCCAGGGAATGGTGTAGGCGGCAAATTGTGTGTGTGTGTGTGTGTGTGTGTGGCTGGAGTGAGAAGGAGTCAGTGCTGAGCTTATCAGTGCTGGGTAACACTCCAGTACATTGCGCTATCAGTCACCACTCCCCAGTATTCTCTGGTCATCAGGGTCAGGGTGAACTGTTTCTCACACACTTACACAAACATACATATGCTGAGCATTACTACTCTGTGAACATGTCAAGTTCTTTGCTTCAGATCCTGGCACCCTTGTTCTCACTAGAATAGTCAGGTTATAATGTGCGAGGTCAATAGTTCATGGCTCTCTGTTCAGCCCTGTGATATTACATTACATACCTGTCGAGGTACTTACTCAGCTTGACATGTGGTTTAATTGACTGTTAATTACTCTGTGTTTAAAGGCTTGCACACAGGAATCTTGCTTTTATTTATTTAACAGGAAGCTTCTAACGAGTCTGGCATACGTCTAGACTAGAATATAGAGACGTTTTGAATATTTAGGATGCTTATAATGTGTCTTTCTTGCCCAGAAAACCCTGAGGGCCATGCTGGTCTACACGCCATGCCACAGTCTGTCGGAGCGCAGTCGCCTGCAGCAGCTGCTCCGGCCCGTGGTTGAGACCATCTTGGTTAAATGTGCCGACGCCAACAGGTGCTTTACCTCCTCAAACCTGAAGTAGAGATTCCAGAGCTGTTTGGAGTTTAAAATACGTTTACTGCCACCTAATGTTGAACCCTTGTAAAAGCACTCGAAGTAGACTTGACTAGATATTTAATGTAGTAACTCTTCCCAGCTTCAGCATATATAATGTGTGTATGTGTGTGTTCATAGTCGCACCAGCCAGCTGTCGGTGTCCACTCTCCTGGAGCTCTGTAAAGGCCAGGTTGGAGAGCTTGCTGTTGGTAGAGAGATTCTCAAAGCAGGTGTGAACTTTACTCACGTTCTTAAAACTAATAACAGATTTATTTTCTTTCTTTGTGTACTTGTAAGAGCTTCCAGCAGGTTATCATTTAGATAGATATGTAGAAAATGTAAATGTTATAATATGTGTGTGTATGTGTGTGTTAGGTTCTCTTGGTATAGGAGGAGTGGACTATGTGTTGAACTGTATCCTGGGTTCCCAGACAGAGGCGAATAACTGGCAGGCTCTTCTAGGCCGTTTGTGTCTGATAGATCGATTGCTGCTGGAGTTTCCAGCTGAGTTTTACCCACATATCGTCACTGCCACAGACTGTGGACATCCCCAGAATCAGGTGGAGAGGTAAAAGACCGCTTCATCTAAACATTAGCATATAAGCTATATACTAAAAATGACTATAAAATGCCTTTTTTCCCCAAGTTTCCTTTCTCTTTTCTGATTGTTTTTATGGTTTTATGGTGATCCCAGGTACCAGAAATTGCTGCGTCTGTTGAGCTTTGCTCTGCAGTCCATCGATAACTCGCACTCCATGGTAGGGAAGCTTTCTCGCCGTGTGTTCCTGAGTGCCGCCCGCATGGTGGCCCGCGTGCCCCACGTCTTTGTCAAACTGCTGGATATGCTGAGTGTCACCAGCTCCACCCACTATGCCCGCATGCGCCGGCGCCTGCTGGCCATTGCGGAGGAGATGGACATCCTGGATGCCGTGCACCTTGGCCTTGAGGATGTGCAGGGGGCGCACTGTGACGTTTTTCTGGATCCCGCAGCACCTCACAACTCGCCCATTTACACTGAGAGGAACTCGCCCACTCACTGCCTGCAGGAAAAGCCCTGTGGTAAAGCAGCGCGATGTGGAACGGTCAGTGCCAAAACCATAGACGATATGTCAGACAGGTTGGCATGCATCACCACTGCGCCCGCTGACTCCCCAAAACCCCCGGTTCAACTCCGTGGCCCCCTTAGACCCCTGAGCCAGTGTCTTAATTCACAATCACCCTCCTCCTGTCAGCCACCCCCACTCCCCTCCCCTTCTACCTCTCAAGCTCGGCCGCAAGGTTTTGTCCCCGGTAAACCCGCTAACTGCTCCCCTGTTGCCCAACGTAAATTCCCAATTCCTAAGTGTGCTAGTGGAGGAGGGACCAGTAAAGACCATGAAAAGTTGCCTTCCCCTGTGTTCCCCCAAGCTAGACCCCTGCCTTCCAAACATATCCATCGTCCCAAGCCCTCACGCCCCTCTCTCTCTCCTTCCACCTCGTCTGAGGCAGGTAAAGGTCAGTGCCTAGGTCCCAAAAGCAATATGAAGCTCGATCTTCAGGACATTTCCCCAGGGGAGGGCGCAAGGTGTGGTGCCAGCTCTGTGTTTGTCCCTAGCGATGATGCAGTCTTTACGCCTGTGGACGATAAGTTCCACGGCCTGGATGCTTCGGCAGAGCTCAACTCCAGCATGGAGGATCTTCTGGAAGCGTCCATGCCAGTAGCAGACAGCACAGTGACCTTTCAATCGGAGGTGGCGGTGTTATCACCGGAGCAGGCCGGTTCTGACGATGCATACAGCCAGGACGTGACGCAGAACCAGAAGTGCAAGGAGAAAATGGAGGCCGAAGAAGAGGAGGCCCTAGCCGTCGTCATGGCAATGTCAGCGTCTCAGGACGCCCTGCCCATCATCCCACAGTTGCAGGTGGAGAAGGAGGAGGATGTCATCATCATACAGGTGAATGTGAGTGTAGATGATGCTTTTTCCTTATTGGGCAACACTGAAATTCTGTTTGTTTCTTACTTGGGTAGTTGACATTCAGATGTTTCAGTTAACTAACATTAACCACACTATCCTTTCCTGTCCATGCTCAGACACCAGAGACCCTGCCTGGTCATACCAAAGCAAAACAGCCCTACTGTGAGGGTGCAGAGTGGCTGAAGGGCCAGCAGATCGGCCTGGGAGCATTCTCCTCCTGCTACCAAGCTCAGGACGTCGGCACCGGAACGTTGATGGCCGTCAAACAGGTGTTTTGCGTGTGTGTGTGTGTGTGTGTGTGTGTGTGTGTGTGTGTGTGTGTGTGTGTGCGTGCAAGTCTGAAGGAAGGTCTGGTTTATACTTCTGCACCTGCATATTTGTGATGTCCACTGTGGAGGTTCACAACTAACTTCTGGGATTTAAAACTGTAATTCGGTACAATTAGATACTAAACCAAACTAAAACACAAGACAATGTGGGATTATTCACATTGTTTCCATTGAAAAAGACAACTCAAAGATGAGAGAATTTTCTGTACATTAGTAGAGTCTATATATTAAACCACTTTTGCATGTTTTTTTTTTATTTTTATAGCAGACACTTTTTTTTTTTTTTACCACACGCACAAATTTTGTGCCCAGTATGACAAGCCTCTCTTCTCTCTCTCTCTCTCTCTCTCTCTCTCTCTGCCTCCCTCTGTCCCTCTCCCTTCCTCTTTCCCTCCCACATCTTATCTTGCTGCATATCAGCACTTTCTGGATGTTTTGTGCCCATCGTAGTGCTGCATTGGAGCTATGCCAGGTTTACAGACTGATTAAAGAGTTATATTGACTCTGAAAGGGGTCACGTCTTGTCACTGTGTTTCTTGCTGAGCAAAAGGCTTCCACGCCTCCCAGCCTTGACCAATCAGAGTTCACTTGAAGGCTGGTTAACACACAGCATGTAGGTTTTGGAGGAGTGCATGTCAGCCTGTCAGTGTCACTTTTACCCATAAACCCCTTCTCTAAACACAGAAATATAAGCCTGTCTTAAGTATATTTTCTGTCTTGCTTGTATGACCATCGCATCATTGAAAAAGATAAATAACTCGTAGTTTTCACGGATGGGTCTTAATCATTTTTTACCAAAAAATATTTAGATTTTCCTAGCTTGATTTATTAATTTAAATACTTTATATGATATGATTATGCATCATAATGTTATTCATATATGTGGGTGTACATTACAGCTTGCTGAATACATTAGATCGGTCAATGAGCTGGGCTAGGTTTCACTTTTTAACAGTTGAACACAAAAACAAAATGCATCAGCATAAATGACCAAAGGAGAAATATCTTACATCTTGCAATAAATCACAGCAGTCCACATCGATTGCACACTTTATAGCAGAAGAATGTCGATGAATGTAGGAGAATTATTGATCTATTTGCATCTATAGTTCATTTAAAATTATACCAAGAGAAACAGTTTGTACTTCTTTTTAGCCAAATGTAGAAGTGCAGAATTGCTATAAAATAAGGATAAAATAATAGTGATTATATTAACGAGGGAAGTCCCATTATAAACAAACGTTTTTGCCGTCTCTCCAATGTCAGTAGTCCATGTCTCTCAAATACAGTATGGCACTAAATCCTTACATGTGTCATCCTCTGCTATTGAGCCGACACCGATCGTGTTACAAGCACATGAGATGGTTATGTCAAAGCAGTCTGCCAGTAAGAGGGTTATCTGACAAATCCTTGGATGAATCAGCTCAGTGTTAGATGTGTTGCCAGGCAGAAGCTAGATGTAGACTGGGGTTGGGCAGACTGTAGTGCTCCATAGGATGGTCTACTGCTCTTAAAGCCAACGTTCAGCTTATTAGTTAAAGGTGCATTTGAAGTCGACAGGGAGAACATGTTCTGGTAGTCCGAAGGTTTTCAAATCTATAAACCTTTCCGTAATTACTTCATTCACAGTAACTTAATTGTTGTCGAGCAGAAGATACTCTCCTTCCTGACTCCTTTATGTAATGCCTTTCTAGGTGACCTATGTGAGGAACACATCGTCTGAGCAGGAGGAAGTGGTGGAGGCTCTGCGGGAGGAGATCCGGATGATGAGCCACCTCAATCACCCCAACATCATCCGCATGCTGGGCGCGACCTGCGAGAAGAACAACTACAACCTCTTTGTGGAGTGGATGGCAGGTAGGATCTGGGTTTCTAGGAATTGCTGTTCTTGGCTTCACACAACACATTTTGATGCAGTTGGAGGCTTTCCTCTTGCGTCCCCTGTCAGTCAACCAGACCATTAGGCTCTTTGATGAAGCTACAATGAACTGAGTTCCTCTCTCTGTTTCGTTCCAGGTGGCTCTGTGTCTCATCTGCTAAACAAGTATGGTGCCTTCAAGGAAGGTGTGGTAATCAACTACACAGAGCAGCTGCTTCGAGGTCTGGCCTACCTCCACGAGAGTCAAATCATCCACCGTGACATCAAAGGTGAGCTGCGCAGAATCATCACTGATCCCGGGATGAGGGATGAGGACTTTCACTGCCTGTCAGTAATAAGCTGACAAGCTTAGCATGCTGCAGTGATCTAGTTTACAGAAAGGGGAAATATACCCTGCGTTATACCCGAGATCTGCACACAAAACTGGGTCAGAGCTGAAACAATCCTGGCTAGCATGACAACCAGGAAAATGTGAACAATTTCACACCAGCTGTTCCAGCAAGCATATGTGTCATACAAACGTGGACAAGCACTGTTAGTTTCCTTTCAAATCTTTCTGCCCCGGTCATGGTTGTTGTCCGAGTTTGTTCAGCTGCTGTCCTCACGGCACTTTCTGCTACACTGAGAAAACATGCGAGATGCAGAAAATGTCCATATCAAGGAACGCCCTTCAATGTTGCTTATGGTTTCTTCATTTCTGTTGACCTCACGGTCATCAAAATTTTCTAAATTACTACGAAGATATGATAAGGGATATGATAAAAAACACACACACATGTAGTATTATACCAACCTTTTTGTTTTCCTCTTCAAATCTTTTGCATAAAGCAGCAACTTTAAATGTTCTGCTCCAGTTCAGAAATAGGTTCTAGAGAATTCTAAACCTAACCCAAAGAAACAAAGAAATAGAACCTCCTATGTCTAGATCTTGCCATAGATCTACAACAAAACCGTTTTAACAAGAAGAATCATCCATTTAAATTCCTAAAATGTCAGGATAATAAAACTGTGATATTATGCATCAATGGCATAGTGCTGTTTCTGCAATATTTAATCCACAGTGGCCTCTGGTGGTTTCTACACTGTCTCTGCATAAATACAGGCTCTGACTGCACACTGCACTGTTCATTAATAGTACACTGTCTCCTTCCACTACACTGCTTGAAAAATTCCTTTTGACACACGCATGTATATTATTTAACTAATTTTCCTACCCTGAAGTTACTTAGTAGTAATATATCATTTAAAAAATATCCTTAGACTTTTGCCGTTGTTCATTCCTGGTTGTTTCTCTCATCTTGCAAAGGTGCCAACTTGCTGATCGACAGCACTGGCCAGAGGCTGCGGATAGCTGACTTTGGCGCCGCGGCGAGGCTGGCCTCCAAGGGCACGGGTGCAGGAGAGTTCCAGGGCCAGCTATTGGGCACCATCGCCTTCATGGCCCCTGAAGTAAGACTGAACGGATAATTAACACACCCAGACAAACCTTCAGCATGCTTCACTGATGCAGAAAACATCAGTGTTTTTCTAATATGAGTTGACTGTGAAATATGAAACGTCTAAACACATCACACAGAGAGGCTCGAGTCGTCTTGTCTTTGTAACTTTGGCCATTTAAATGCCAGACAAAGCTGCTTCCAAGTCCAGTGAGCTCTCTGTGGCAATCAGATTCACGTGGCTCTCTGGAGAATCTGGCCAAAGTGCATTTAGATTTCTCACTAACTCCAAGTGAAAGAAAATTGTAATCCTTTTCAGGCAGCTACAATGGCCTTCGTGTTGATGTTTTGTTCTTATTGTTACTGCTGACTTTGTTTAATTAGGAGGCAGTTCAGCAGGACTTGCCTTCTCCTTGGCAGGAAGCTTCATTGCTAAAGCCTCTTAATGCTGAACAGCTACCCCACATCCCACCCCAACCCCCTCGCCCGAAAAAAAAAAAACCCTCCTTCCATTCTTTTCCTGGCACACACTAAATCTACAACAAACTCTTCCCGATTTCATCCCAAAGTTCTTGAAGCATGAATGAATGAAAGGACTTTAATTGAGACTACTAGAGACTGCTGTAACAATGGGGGTTTTATAGCTACGATTTCGCTTGGACACACACTTTTGTATATTGGTGCTTGGCTAGTGCTTAAAACCGATACCACAGTAAGTCATATTTCATCCTAAAATAGGTTGTTCTTCAGTAACCTGAGCTCCAGACAGAAATATAAATGATGTTTTAATAGGCTTTTTTTTTTTTTTTTGCTGTGTCTGTACTTTCAGAAATTGTTCCATTAAAATGAGTCAATAACATCTGGAAGTGTAATCACAGCAAAATGTAGCTGGTGAAAGAAATCACTATTGTCTATATGTTTGCGTGAAACTGTTTATTTTGAACGGTGAGAACGTATTTTAAATGTTTATGTTGTAACCGTATTACAACCTCTCTCTACAGAATAATGCCCATGTAGCAACTTGATGGAGCAGTTTGCATAAATTTTCGAGATGTTTTCACAGCAGCAAACACGGCCTGCTTTCTCTTTCCCAAAACAACTCCACCCTGACCGTCAAAACTCCTGAAGCCTTGCGGGTTGCATTTTTAGCAACCTGAGGTCCAGTTTAGACTCGGGGTGGAGCTAATGTAAACACAAACCCAAAGACTAGCCAGATCCTTTGCATCAGAATAATGCAGATAATAGTTTGAGTTATGGATGTGGGAACGCAATTTAAAGCACGAGCTGACCTTTCTGTGTGGTGTACTGTAGGTACTGAGAGGGCAGCAGTATGGCCGTAGTTGTGACGTGTGGAGCGTGGGCTGTGCCATCATCGAGATGTCGTGTGCCAAGCCACCGTGGAACGCAGAGAAACACTCCAACCACCTGGCACTCATATTTAAGGTGAGGATTACAGCAAAGACTACGTGATTTTTTTTTCTTTTTTTTTTTTTTTTTAAAACCTCAGATTCCAAAATGTGGTGATGAGAGCAGAGTAGATGTGTATGCAGCTTTTCACTTTTTACTTCACAATATCATTGTCAAAACTGACTTGTCTAACAAAGTGTACAGAAGGAATTATGTGAAGCTGTAAAGGCTGATGGAATAGTTTCACTTAAAAATACTTACATTTAAACAAATATTTACATTCAGTGCTATTTTGCCAAATGTAGTTTATTTAAAACTGCAGGTATGTCGTTTCCCAAACATCTCTGAAGGAGGTTTAAAGATTTGGGTATGTATTTATGGAGAGATACAGGTCTAAAAAGTTACTTTAGGATAAGGAAAAGTTACTAAAAAGAGAATTAAGACACCGAGATCAACAACATTTCTGGTAAAGAGACAATTGTGTAATTGTGATTTTCAGCCAGAATACAGTAAGGTTCAAGTGAAATATAGTTTCTGTAATACTTCGTGAGAGTCTTTGTGGAGTCTGATCGTAAAACAGCTCCGAAGAGAAACTCTGGCTTCTTTGGTACTGCAGACTTTGTTAACAGGAATACAAACAAATCAGGACAAGGTGGTGTCTCTTCTCTTCCCTCCTCTCACTTATGTTTGTTTATGTATGATGGAAATTCCAGCTCAATTCATTCAGACGGTCTCAACCGTAACAGCTGACTCTTCTTTTTCCCATCCTGCTCATTGCCACATTTTTCTAAATCAGACAGAATAATACTGCTCTTTTAAGCATTATTTTCTGCTTTTGATCACTGGTCCTTGTTCTTTACCTGACTATGCCTGAAACTGTTCTCTACCTCTAAGTTTCCCTGCATTAATGTTATTGTGCTGCTGTGTCTGTACTTTAATAACAATATTAATTTCTGTTTATCCTGATAACTGACCTCATACGCGTTACTGTATACACTACCTCTTCATCAGGTCATCCCTGCCTCATACAGCTGAGAGTCACACACATATGCGCACACACACATATACACACACGTCCCACTATTGACTCTAACAAACAGCTTTGAATTGAGATTTTAAGTCGGCTCACGAGTACAGACTGATCTGGATTGAGATTTGAGTTTGATATAAGTTGCATTATACCGCAGTAGTAATGCCATTGCCTGCGTCTACAATATAAAAAAAAAAAAAAAAAAACATGGGGGGGGCAAATGAATCATTTCTGAGAGTCGACTTGTTCACCTAAAAGAGTCGGCTCGTTCATGAACATCGTTAGTGTTCATACGTTTTAGCCTTAAACAGACTTAATCAGCTCCATATTCTGCTCTTGATCAATTCTTATTGCTTGTGTGTTTTATGCAGTCTAATATTTAGTAAGCTCTGTGATCTCTGTTCTCATCCTCAGATTGCCAGTGCTACCACAGCTCCCACTATTCCTCTACACCTGTCTCCAGGCCTGAGAGACGTCACACTGCGCTGTCTGGAGCTGCAGCCTACTGACCGGCCGCCATCACGCGAGCTCCTCAAACACCCCATCTTCCGCCATAACTGGTAACACTGAGCGTCCAGGAACTACTGAAGCGCCTGTCCGGGTTGCCCCGTCACTGCTGTTGTCTCCTCCGCACTCGCACTAGCTAGAGCTCAGCTCACACACACACACACTGGGCCCTTTACTGCTGTAGTCTCAGCACATAATGCATAAGCAGCCCATCGAGTGCCTTTTATAAACGCGTCACCGTTTTGTTTCTGTGTTTAAACCGAGTTTCTGCTGCTTCCTTACTTTCGATCACAGGAAGCTGCTGAAAGGCTTTTAAAATGAAATCTCTGTAACTGGAGCAGGATTGTTTTTTTGTTTTGTTTTTTAAGTAAAGGTGTAATGATGATTTAGCTGGTGGAAATCTTTTTAAATCATTTGCATTTAACCGTCATATTTGTGCATTTTACTGTCAGGCCATCGTGCTTTTCTTTTGTGACACAAAAACACCAGGAACGGGTTTCAGGGAAAGGTGATGCTAAACAGAAGCTATTTCAGCTAGCGTAAAGCTCAATGTGAATGCTTACAATGCCGGGATCTGGCTAAATCTACCTTTTCTTCGCTTCGCTTTTCTTTTCTTTTCTTTTTTATTAAATCTCAACGGAAATCCCGTGTAAAAGTATATGATTTTTTTATGTGTTAAAATCAGAGATAAGTATACGTTTATTAGCTTTCTGGGTTTAACTGAATTTTTGATAACGAGACCAGCAAATTGTTCTGAACCTCTTCACTGAACTTGTAATGTGACGATAAAACGGTGATTTACGGTTCACTTTCATTCGGGTTCTGTGATGTTAGCATGTACGTGAGCCTTCGCTGTAAACGGTGTCATTTGCTTCAGAAGTCTTTTTCTTCCTTCTTGGTGCTGTTCAATCTGATGCGAATAATCAATGATGATGATTTGATCTTGTTGTCATTAAGAATGTCCAGTGCATGTTTTAAGAGGTCGTTGTCCAGCCGAGCATTTCTCATTCTCCGGCTGAATATAAGCGCTGTCCGCTGTTTATGGTGGAGGGATATTGCTGAGCTTCGCCTTTTTTTGCTAATCAGTGTTCTTTTCGAGGAAAATAAAAAGGTCTCTCGCCTATTTCTTTTTTTTTCTTTGATTGGAAACACTGAAATGTTTTTAAATGTTAAAGTTGTATGAATTATAACTCTTCAAGTGTTGGTGGTGTTCTTGTAACCTGTTAAGCAATTGATGAGGCTTAGTTTTGAGAATCCAATTTTTTTTATTTTTTGGCAACCCCCCCCCCCCCCCCCCCCCCCCCAATCAGATAAAAGGGGTGTCAAAAAAATTGTGGCGATATTTTATTTTATTTTTTATTTTTTTTAAATAAAGAAATACGACTTTATTTAATGCTACGTTTTGTGTGGGATACAAGCTGATCAGGCTTGAAGAGTTAAGGTGTAAATATATGTGAAATTTTTTGGTAGCTAAAATTATTTTACTTGACTCCTGTATTTTTATACCACACTTTTTTCCATAAATACATATTTTTGTTTCTTCTTCTTCTGGTTTATTTTTCTTAACTTTATCTTTCTTTTTAATGTCTTTATGAAAAGCTTTAATATTATGCACTCTTTTGTCTTTTATATACTGGAGAAAAACGATCAAGATTCATTCAAATTCGTATAAAAGCTAATCAGTATTACTGAAATATGTCATACCTGTAATTCAGTACTTTAATTGTTTATTGAATTTTTTTTTTTTTTTTTCTTTTCTTGCTGTTATGTATTTTATTTTACACCAACAATGTTGTATTTTTTGCCCTTTTTATGGATCAGAGCTGGACTGAAATTGTGAAATAATGCTGTTTCTTGTCACTTGGTACTTTTTTTTTTTTCTTTTGTTTTTCTTTTCCTCCTTCACTTTCTTTTCTTTATCTTTTTTATTTTTATTTTTTTTAATTTTGTTTCAAGTCTGTTGCTGTTTTATTCCAGTCTCTACTACCTCAGGTGTCCTATAGAGTTTCCTCTACCAAAGTTCACTTTCTCAATATATATATATATAATTATATATATAAATATATATTCTTTTGACTTTTATTTGTTTATTTTAATCTCTATTTTTCAGATTTCCAGGGCTTAGGGGCTAATTTTATATTAGCACCATTTTTATTGTGCAAATAGACTCATGAAACCTCTGGGTTAAGGAAGTGGAGCGATTGGCTTAAGCTATATTCTTTCATTTTGAGCATATTGAAAATGTTGAAAGTTTTTATCCCATTGGAAACCTTTTATAACAAATTGACTTATTTTGGTGTTCGTCTTTAGCAAATAAAAATGGGAAATTGGTCTTATTTTTTTTGTATGTGCCGCTTTCTTTCACTGTGTTGATCTTTGACCTTTTGCCTGTATGTAGTACATTTCTATAAGTAAAAGGAAAGAAAAATGATATTTAAGGATTAAAATGAATTCTAACACTTTAGAATTTTGCTTAACATTTAAATCAACAGTTGAATTTTATTTCATAAAGGCTACTGAAATCTTTAAAAATCTTTACCAGGGAAAAGTAATAGAAAACATCTCATAAAACATTTCATTTATATCTGATGTACAGTTCCCTTCATAATTATTGGCACCCTTTTATTTAAAAAAATGACAAACACTATACAGACAAACCTTTAAAACTTCTACTTAAATAGTTGGAACTATTTATTCCAACACAATTATTAGGACAATGTCTGGTCATTCAAACAAATGCTAATGTTTTCTCTGAAATATGTGCCAGCGTTAATGACACCCATAAAGAATATTTTAAATAGATGCCAACACATTTCTCCTGTGTCTCTAGGAACTGTTTTTGCTTCTAACCATGTCCTTTTCTCTGGGGTGGTGTAAGTAAAATCCCTTTACTCATTTATTACAATGGGGGGAGAAAAAACAAAGCTTCCCATCACATGAGGTTGTTTACCAGTCATATCAATCATTTTACAAATGCAAAAACAGATAAAAATATCATTAAGCACAATTAATGTCATGTAGCTTTTATATTTGCTGAAAGAATGAAAGCATCATGTTCTACATTGAGAAGTGACACAACATCCTCTAGTGTCTACAGTCTGTTTACACATTACAGAAAGAGACTCACAAAATATTCATTTTACGGCTGCTGATTTTATGTGAGAAACCTGAATTTTTCAGAAAAAAAACAAACTTTTAAAACTACTTTTAAAAAAACAATGTTTAAAGAAAAAAATGTTTAAAGAAGCTTGCCGTGCATTACATCAATATTCACTCCCTTTGACCTTTTCTTTGTACTGTTAACTGGGATTATACACGACATAAACAACAGAAAATCACAAACAGATTATTTTTTAAATAATAGAGTTGCAATAAAACTAAACAAAAGTTTTATAGAAACAGGGATGAATACTTGTACAATCTCATACTGTACACCTCCATAACCCCAATCTGCCCTATTTCAGTATTATGAGGGATTATGTGTAGATTAGTCATTTATAATCCTAGTTATGTGGAAAGGTCAAAATATCACTTATTGCATGAGTTGAACTATTTTAAAATACATTCTATTGCCAAAAGTTTTGGGACACCCCTCCAAATCATTGAATTCAGGGGTTGGGCTCGGCCCCTTAGTTCCAGTGAAAGGAACTCTTAATGCTTCAGCATACCAAGACATTTTGGACAATTCCATGCTCCCAGCTTTGTGGGAACAATTTGGGGATGACCCCTTCCTGACTGCGAGCCAGACCAAAAGTTTTGGGACATCTGCCTTTACATGCACATGAATGTAATATGGAGTTGTCCAGCCCTTTGCAGCTATAACAGCTTCAACTCTTCTGGGAAGGCTTTCCACAAGGTTTAGGAGTGTGTTGATGGGAATTTTTGACCGTTCCTCTAGAAGCGCATTTGTGAGGTCAGGCACTGATGTTGGACGAGAAGGCCTGGCTCGCAGTCTCCGCTCTAATTCATCCCAAAGGTGTTCTTTGGGGTTGAGGTCAGGACTCTGTGCAGGCCAGTCAAGTTCCTCCACACCAAACTCACTCATCCATGTCTTTATGGACCTTGCTTTGTGCACTGGTGTGCAGTCATGTTGGAACAGGAAGGGGTCATCCCCAAACTGTTCCCACAAAGTTGGGAGCATGAAATTGTCCAAAATGTCTTGGTATGCTGAAGCATTAAGAGTTCCTTTCACTGGAACTAAGGGGCCGAGCCCAACCCCTGACAAACAACACCTGAATTCAATAAAACTTATGGTAATATAGTGTATTTTTCTATCTCTTTTCTCATTAAAGATGTGTGATTTACAAATCATTAGATTTGGTATATTTGTTAAAGTTTTCTTCATTTTGGGTATTATTATATACAGCAGGGTTTTATTTTGTATTCTGCAGGTTGTTCATGTAAACCAGAATGTTTCTCTTCAGCATTACTTTAACCACTAAAACGTTAGAAGTGCTTCTTCATATTTTCCTCCAAATATATATTAGTTATTCTAATTAAAACACAGATCTCAGAGAAACACCACATTTTCCCTGCAACTGCATCACAGTCACAGTTTATTTCTCATGTTCAAGGTAGGACACATTTTAATATCCAGCCACAGCATGTTGTGAATCTGCCCCGGGGCTCGCTGATTGGTCAGCGTTCTCTCACCATACGCCGTCATTCACTCACACCATTGAACCACTCACGGCGCGGCCGGGCTTCCAGCCCTCTGATTGGTGGATCGTAAAAAAAAGAGGGCGAGCAATAAAACTTGAGAACTTTGGTTCTCTGTCCGGATTGGTTCCCTTAAAACGGGTTCAAAACTGAATAGCGTCCGCTCAGGTGCATGTCCTCTAACTGTATATAAATAAGACAGGACCAACATCCAAGTGTCCATCCACATCGAGACTAATACCTGAGACTTTAGATCCAGCCTATTTATTCAAGAACTGAGTACTTATATAGGTGAGTATTACTTTTATCGCTGTTTAAAAAAAAAAAAAAAAATATATATATATATATATATATATATATATATATGTGTGTGTGTGTGTGTGTGTGTGTGTGTGTAGTTAAACAGTCGTTTCTTTAATACTATAAATAAGGAAAATACAAAAATTACATTAAACCTACAGTATACAATTATATGAATAACGATGGGAGGAAGGTGAACATGATGAAACTGATCCAATATGTTAATGTATACTCATCCTGTAATTGTATAATTATAACTTCGTAACAAAAAATCTGTATGAAAAAAAAGGATTTACATTAAACTTATAAATCCTCTCTAACAGCTGAAGTTGGAGTTGCAACGATCAAATTATGGCTGTAACTATTGCAAAACCTGTTGAGCCTAACCTTATTTATTATTATTAAAATAGGATAAATAGACAGACAGACAGATTGATAGATAGATCTTTATACTCTCTACTTCTTTATATATTATGTTTTCTCTGTGTTCTCCTCTGAACTTTCTTGTGCCCCACTGTTTACCCACTGACATCACCCTGTCTCCTTGCAGCCAGTCATCCTGGGAATGGCTCTGGATTTATCACAACCCTGTCTAAGATTGAAGTGTTTATAAAGGATTAAAAAGGACTGTTAAAGTGGGACACTTAATTTCTTAGACTCTAAAAGTCAGGAGAACTGCTAATATTTAACATATTTTATTATCATGTCTTTGGGCTTGTGATTTGTTTAAATATTTTTGTTATACAGCACAGGTGTGAACAGGTGTGAAAACTGGAAAAAAAAAAGATAAATGAACTGATCCATTTCGATTATTGAAGTTTATACAGATCAACAACACAACGCCTTTTACAACATGAATAGCTCTTTTTGTTGTTTTTGTTTTTTGTTTTTTTTAAATAAATAACTGAATTATCTAAATAAAGAATTAATCGGATCTGTTTCAAAGACACCGTTACCATAGCACGCTGGAGTGCGTCTCACGCTGTTGAACCGGAAGTCGGTCCGTCCGTTATTGTTATCCGGCTGTACTATCACATGAGAGAACTGACCTTATGATCTCCGGGAAGGGGAAGAAACTCCTCACTTTCTGACATTGAACATTTTTGTGTTATATGTTTGTAAGGTAAGAAGATACACGGTTATATAAACGTTTCCGAGAAAACTGACTGTCTACAGTCCAACTGAATTTATGAGGCATTTCAGGTTTTACTTTTCCGGCTAGTTTAGCTGTGTTAGCTAGCTGTCGTCACACCTTGTCATAACTAGAACACTTAGCTAGCTAACTATTGAAATGTATGCTACTTTACTAGTAATATTTAATGTCGTAAACTAAGTTTGGCTTTTCTTACAATAACAAATCCTGAAACATCTTGTTAGCTGTGTGTATAGTCGATTCAGAATATTTATCTGGTTAGGTTAACGTGTAAGCCAATTATAGGCGGGGATGTTCATTTAGCCGGCTGATTGCTGAGGTCACATCAAATCTCTGACCCTTCCAGCTGGTTACTCTGACACCCTGTCACCGGGACCTACTTCATTATATTATAGGTAGAGCTGCTGCTGATCGGAAGTTTCTGTAAGTTTTTTTTTACAAATATAAATATCCGTCTTGCAGTGGTTATGCTAGGGTTTGATGGTTTAACACAGCTTCCCAATCCTGCTGTAGTTCCTGTCCTACACATTTTAGTGTTTTTGCTTCTCCATTCTGTAATCAGATATTAATCAGTTCTTCCTGAAGTGAAGGGAATTTTGTTAAAAGGTACAGCCCCAGGTTTGGGGGATCACTGATCTAATGCCTTTATTTTGCCATAAACACCATATGATTAGTGGTTCTGAAGTTTGGCTGTTCTTTCTATTCATTTCTCATGGTTTTTGGTCTACGTCAATATATATTGTATATTCGGTGTAAAGTGCAGTATAGCCAACAGTAGAGCTCTTTTGGGATTGTTTTGGACAGCTTAATGTGACGGATAACTAGGTAAAAGGCACAGCAGCGTTTTGACCTTTAACACATTAAACCTTTAATCCTATTACAGAAGGCTTGCAGGTATTGCAAAAGTGTGCATGTGTTGCTGGATGTGCTTTCAGATATTCTGATGAACGAATTTGTATGTCAACAATTGCTGTTTTTGATATTTCTGTGCAGGCATAATCAGTTGATCAGTGCACTTTTTCTTTTTCAGCCCAATCACAATGCCTGGTTCGCTCCCTGCAAGCTATTCGGCCACTTGGCCCAAAGATGTGGGCATCATTGCTATGGAGGTCTACATTCCCTCCCAGTATGTAGACCAGACAGAACTGGAGGAGTTTGACGGTGTAGGAGCAGGGAAGTACACCATTGGTCTCGGGCAAGCGCAAATGGGTTTCTGTTCAGACCGGGAGGACATTAACTCGCTGTGTTTGACCGTGGTGCAGAGGCTTATGGAGAGGAACTGCTTATCATACGACAGCGTGGGAAGACTCGAGGTGGGCACAGAGACCATCATCGACAAGTCAAAGTCGGTGAAGACGGTATTAATGCAGCTGTTTGAGGAATCGGGAAATACAGACGTGGAGGGGATCGACAC
The DNA here is from genome assembly GCA_033459395.1 of Hemibagrus guttatus. Taxonomy (NCBI): domain Eukaryota; kingdom Metazoa; phylum Chordata; class Actinopteri; order Siluriformes; family Bagridae; genus Hemibagrus; species Hemibagrus guttatus. Next base: position 651,221 of record JAUCMX010000015.1, on the reverse strand, counting down.
GACTAATGCCTGCTACGGAGGCACCGCTGCTCTTTTTAATGCTGTCAACTGGGTAGAGTCCAGCTCCTGGGATGGTAAACTTACTTACTCATCTTTGCTTACTCATAGATTGTGGCTTGACCTTGATTTAGTTGATTTACTTGATTTAGGGCATCCGGCGTAAAACCTGTGCCATGTTGTTGTGCGGACCAGTTGGTCTGCTGTGGCGACCCCAAACAGGGAGCAGCTGAAAGCAACTGCTTCTTATTAGTATTTTTATAGTGCATAGTATTTATCCCTGTTGGTGTTTGTATTTTATGAATGTTTATTACATCCTGCTGCAGGTCGTTACGCTCTGGTTGTGGCTGGAGATATCGCAGTGTATGCCACGGGCAGTGCCAGGCCTACAGGAGGTGCTGGAGCAGTGGCCATGTTGGTAGGGCCTAATGCACCTCTGGCATTTGATAGAGGTATGTGGCCTTTAAAAAAATCCCAGCTGTCATGACCTTTGGTACACTTACACCACTGCTCTTGTTTTGATAGGCAGATAAGGTTAAAGTCAGCATGTTTCTGAGATTTACTACTGTTTCTAAACACTGATTACATGTCTTTAATACTGTAGACAAATTATTACATGACATTTATTAAAAAAATCAAAATAGTATATCGGGGGAAGCAAAGCAATTTGGACTGAATGATTGTTAGGTTTTTTTAATTCCCACAAAATAGCGTCACACCCTGTCTGACCCTGAATAGTTTAAACTGACTGTTTGTTGCACAGATCCTCAGACCAAATAGAAATGTGCAACATTTTCCCTTCACCTCAGACATAACCAATGAGTCCATACCTGATCACTGTCCAAAGTTTGCTTTTGTACTGGAAATCTAAGTCTGATGCAGCTAACTATATAGTTTAGCAAGTTCATTTATTACGCTCTCAATTCAAACCCTGTCAAATTGATGGATATGTAAAGGAACAGAGGCGTGCAGGTGTTGCTGGGAGTTTTACATTCGAATGGGAAGTGTGAGTCTGAATCTGGATGACCTAAAGCTCAAGAATTATCCTGCCATTTTAGTTTTGTTATTACTGATCCAAATCTTGTGTGATGTTTTAAACACACTGTTTGCATGAAAGTAAACCAGCTAGTAAAAAACTTCTAGTCCAAGCAGCGGCTCATAATGGTGTGTCCTTTTTTTTCTTTAAACCTTTCTGCAGGTCTACGAGGGACCCATATGCAGCATGCGTATGACTTTTATAAGCCTGATATGGTGTCTGAGTATCCTGTAGTGGATGGCAAGCTTTCCATCCAGTGCTACCTCAGTGCATTGGACAGATGTTACTCTGTCTACCGCAATAAAATTCAGGCCCAATGGCAAAGAGGTGTGTATTCTTATCAGCATGCGCTTGATCTGACCTTTTAATCACAATCTCTGCAGTCACCATAGCATACTGCATTGTTTACTCACTTACTGAATTTTCAAATATGTAAAATAATAGAATTTGTTTAAAACAAATTGTTCATATGGGCACAAAGTTATTATTCTTATGTTTAATGAATTCAGTAGTGGTTTATTATTATTTGCATCTATTTTATATATAAATTCTTTTTTGTGTGTTCATTTCAGAGGGAATTGAGAGACTTTTCAGTCTGAATGACTTTGGCTACATGGTCTTCCACTCACCCTATTGTAAACTGGTTCAGAAGTCTCTAGCTCGACTCCTGCTGAACGACTTCCTCTCTCATCCTAAACCCAACATGGAGAGTGGGCCGTTCAGAGGCCTGGAGGCCTTCAGGTCAGTATCCATAAATGAAGAGAACTTCAGAGAGACAGAGCTGTGATTTCCTGTGAGGCCCTGTTTATAAGTCTTAATAACCCTGTGCTTTGGGCATCCTGTAGTCTGCTTTGATCTCCAGCTTTACTGTTGTGGCTTCACTAGTGTGAAGATTAGAAGTGTATATCTGAGGACAACTCCTGTCATCATCTTGTGTAGCTTGAGAGATTGAGTCCAAAATGCAAAAAAAACCATCAGTCATCAAATTAAAATTTAACACAGAAAAGCAAACGGTGCATAAGCAAGCAATATCAAGTTTAACATCAAGTGTTTTAGTAAAAGCTTAATCCTGGTCAGAGCTACAGAACCAGAGCATGTGTTTACACTGATCAGGTATAACACTGTGAGCAGTGCCAGGTGAAGTAAGACTGATGATCTCCTCATCATGGCACCTGTTAGTGGGTGGGATATATTAGGCAGCAAGTGAACATTTTGTCCTCAAAGTTGATGTGTTAGAAGCAGGAAAAATAGACAAGTGCAAGGATTTGAGCGAGTTTGACGAAGGGACAAATTGTGATGGCTAGACCACTGGATCAGAACATCTCCAAAACTCCAACACAATATTAGGCAGGTGGTCATAATGTTATGCCTGATTGGTGTATATGTAAAACACTAAGGTGGGAAAACTCCTTGAATGGGACACCAGTACATTACAGGAAACCATGCACAATAATCTTGTCATGATGCTAATATTTTGTTTGGTTTTATATTTTGTACATGACCAAAGGCCCTTGTGAAATCTGGAAATGTATATTTCAGTAGTCATCTCAGATGTTTGACTCATTCTAGCTGCCTCATCACATACACAGAACCACAATCTTATTTTTTATTTCTCTTGTCATTTGTCTAATCATTTCAATTCCCATATTATGGTTTTCCTCCAGGGACGTGAAGGCTGAGGACACGTACTTTGATCGTGATGTGGAGAAGGCCTTCATGAAAGCCAGTGCAGAGATGTTTGAGCAGAAAACCAAGGCCTCCCTGCTCATATCCAACCAGAATGGCAACATGTACACACCATCTGTGTACGGCTGTCTGGCTTCCATTCTAGCCCAGTATGTCACCTTGATTTACATATCCAAGATCTTTTCATATCATATGCCAAAGAATTGTTTATGAATCATATGAATGCCACAGAATTGTTTTATTTTTTCAGTAATATTTTATACGCATATGTGTAGTTAAAACAAAACAATATCTAGATTCAAAGTTCATTCATTCATTGTCTACCGCTTATCCGATCTATCCTTGGGTCACGGGGAGCCTGTGCCTATCCCAGGCGTCATTGGGCATCAAGGCAGGATACACCCTGGACGGAGTGCCAACCCATCACAGGGCACACACACAGTCTCATTCACTCACACACTACGGACAATTTAGAGATGCCAATCATCTACTGTGCATGTCTTTGGACTGGGGGAGGAAACACGGGGAGAACATGCAAACTCCATACACACATGGCAGAGGCAGGAATCGAACCCCCAACCCTGGAATTGTGAGGCAAACGTGAGGCAAACGTGCTAACCACCGTGCCCCCCTAGATTCAGAGTTATACTATAAAAATACAGGTTTTAGTACTATGCAAAGATGAGAATAAATTCATTTAACAAATTTGAGAGATCTTTATTTAACAGATTTATTACCCGGAACATGTAGCATTCCTATCATTGTATTTGTATTGGGTGTTTCTGTGTGCATGAGTGCATAGCATATTGTTTGAAGGTTTAAGACCGATTTTTTGGTTATCCTGACAGATTTACACCTCAGCAGCTGGCAGGTCAGAGAATTGGCTTGTTCTCATACGGGTCAGGCTTCGCTGCCACACTATACTCAATCAGGGTGACACAAGATGCTACACCTGGTGCGTTCATACATGTATTCACAGCATGTACAAATTTATGGAAATCATTAACGTCATCAGTTATATAACCGATTGTATTTATATGTGTCTGTATCTGTGTCACCCCCCAGGCTCTATGCTAGATAAACTGGTTTCCAGTCTGTCAGATCTGCAGGCCCGACTGGACTCCAGGAAGAAAGTTCCACCTGCTGTCTTTGCAGACAACATGAAGCTTAGAGAGGAGACCCATCACTTAGGTAAATCACAAGTCTTTATCTTTTGAAATTAGATACTTCATTTCCAATTTCATATTTCATGACCTGATTGGAACATAATATAGGGATCAATAGATCTTATCTAGTTTACCCCCACAGCAAACTACGTCCCCCAGGGTTCAGTGGACGAGCTCTTTCCAGGAACATGGTATCTAACGCGTGTGGATGAGAAATACCGCAGGTATTACTCTAGACGTTCTCTGGATGAACACAGACCTCTGGAGGCAGGACTTCTAAATTCCGTGACCGCATCTGAGGTACGTCAAAAAAATGAGATGGACTTTTGTCATGGTATACTGATATGGTGATCTCACCTGATGTGGAAAGATGAAACAGTTATACAGTACTCTACATGAATATTAGATGTTTAAAAAAATGTTGCTCCTGGTTGAGTTGTAAATATTCTACAGTTTTTTTAAAAGCATGCTTGTCTACTTTTTTAAGGAATAAATACACCAGGCAAGAATGAGTGAAAATAGTATTCTACATCATTTTTTATTAAAAAAAAAAAAAAAAAAAAAAAGCAGCGCCCTCTGTTGCCCATGAGATGAATTGCAATTGTAAAGAAAATAGTGAAAAGCTGTCCCCGCCCCCTAGACCACCCCTTACCATGCCTCATTAGTTGCCTTTTAAGGAAAAAGGTGAGTGGAGAGCAGCTTAGCTCCGCCCCTAACCAAAAGAAATTCCTGGTCTTAAGCCTAAGATGAAAGAAATTAGCAAGAAACATTACATGACTATTTTGTGAATTAGTTTTTCCGAAGTACACATGAAATTATGACAGTCATAAATATTAAAGCAGCTTTTAAAGTTATACAATGAGCACCATTAATACTTGCACTGCTAATTTAGTGTTTTTTAGTGTTATTTTATTTTATTAAAACATAAATTTTGATATTTTGATTATTATTATTATTATTATTTTTTATACTGTCCCACCCATAAGCTGAGGTTTTTCTGTCAAGTTAATTTAATCTAATTTGTATTTGTTTCTTATGACAGCACATCCCTAGCCCGGTGAAGAAGATGCCCCGCATCCCAGCCACAACTGCGGCCCCTGAGGCAGTAACCATTACTAATGGTGAACATTGACATTAACCTCAGTGAGGTTACTCACTTTAGGTGACAATAAGGACACATGAGCTAGACAAAAAAGAAAAGGGGTCAAGGCAGAGCTTTCTGTCTGAAATATTTATGAACAAGGATAGATTTTTTTTTTAAGTGTTCCTGGTTAGGACTGGTTATTCCGTCACAGTTGAAGCTGTTCTTAGTTAGAAGTTGGTGGAGTAAGAGAATGGGGGGAAAGTGGGTAGTACCATCATATCAAATATGGACCTGCTTTCTCCAAGAAATGAGCACAATGTGGCAAACTCGACAGATCTGCTGCTCAGAACCCATGATCTATGCACAGACAAAGGGGAATGTTTTTAAATAATCCTCAGTCTGATTTAATATCAGGTTTTTTAGGATCTCTTGTTTGTGGAAATATTTGAGGGGGAGTAAGAATCTCAGACCCAGCTGTGTAAGGGTGGGAGTAAAGGGATATTAGCCTTTTTGATTTTTTCCTCATGCTGTTTGTCAGTATGGATGCACATGTAGATGTTTGGTTTGGGATTTTTATCATTATTTTTACTAGCCCATAAGTGTGGTCCACTGTGTGTCACCATGACCACTGTCATATCAGTACAGCTGAGTCAGAATTTCGCCCTAATGTTCTCCACAATTATAGTCTTTGCCTGCTATCTCGAGATCGTCCTTATTAAATGATTGCTACCAACCTGGGAGGCTGCTTCCTCTGTCACCACATCTTTCTCTACTGGGTAGTAATGTGCATGTAAAAGCACACTAACCTGATAAGGAGATGTTGGTCCAGCATTTTACCCAGTGACACATCCTTCATATCTTACTCCACCATTAAAGAGAAATCTTTAATGAGTTAGCATAATGTTAAAAATTTTGGGTGGTGCATTCTGATTGAGAGACATTCAATTTCGCTGCAAGAATGTGATATGTGACCAAGTAAAAACACTACCTGCTCTGTATTTATATAAATTTAGCCTTTAAGGTCAGCTGTATCTGTAAAGAGGCAGCACTTACGTTACATGAACTGAGGATAAATGCGGTTCAGATTGAGGTTAGAGTAAAATGATCTATTATTACTGATCACCAGAGTATAACAAAGTAATATAAGTTGTTTAATAGACGTAGCTGCACTATTTGTTTTTAACACAGATGGGACCACTAAAGCAGGGAAGGATTAAGGGAAATACAGATGGACTCAACATTTAGAAATCAGGCTCAGTGAAGCTTTTAGCACAGTTATGATGACACAAATCTTGAGAAACTCATACTTTATTTCATCTTTAATGTGTTCTGGTTGTGTGTAGTCTCCATTCTGTCTATTCTTGAGCCCCTTGCCTTTGGTTGTGCCAAATTAAACGGCTTACAAAACATCCTTTGCCACATAGTGTGTCTGGGATTATTGTAATACTACAGGCAGGTTTTTATTTGATGAAACTCAGTGTTAAAGGAGAACTTGTTTTCACTGTACACTAGGGCCTGACAGATAATGTCATAATTCACATCCAAGGGTTTTCTTTAAACCGTGTGGCATCACGTTCATCAGTGCAGTGTCTCTGTAGAGCGTTCAGAGAGATTATCAGCATGACTTTTACAGATAACTCTGTGGAACGCTGTTAATAGCGGCATTCAGTCAGGCCAAACAGTGTCATTTTCCTCTTTATAAATTGGCAATGTGCATAAAGAGCGAAATTTGCTCAGTAATAAAAATCCTTCAGAATGATTAGAATAACTTGACAATTGCATTTAATTGAGAAGATTTTACTGTGTGGAAATTGTATGGTGTCAAAGTGTTTAGAGGAAACAGAAAAATCTGAATGATGTAAAATTCATCTAAATATACTAAATATATGTATATATCTTAATATATATATATATATATGTATATATATATTTTAATAAAGGGTACTAAACTGCACCTTTCTTCCACTTTTTGTACCTTTAAAATATATTTTTATCTGAAAATTGTACCTTTTAGATTACATGAAACATTCATTCATTCATTCATTCATTGTCTACCGCTTATCCGATCTACACTCGGGTCACGGGGAGCCTGTGCCTATCTCAGGCGTCATAGGGCATCAAGGCAGGATACACCCTGGACGGAGTGCCAACCCATCACAGGGCACACACACACTCTCATTCACTCACACAATCACACACTATGGACAATTTAGAGATGCCAATCTACAATGCATGTCTTTGGACTGGGGGAGGAAACCGGAGTACCCGGAGAAAACCCCCGAGGCACGGGGAGAACATGCAAACTCCACACACACATGGCGGAGGCGGGAATCGAACCCCCAACCCTGGAGGTGTGAGGCAAACGTGCTAACCACTAAGCCCCCTACATGAAAGATTATTTATCTTTATTGTACCATTAAAAAGATCTAAGGTACATAGTTTGAGCATATAGTAGTAAGATTTACAAGTACTATATACTACACACACACACACAAAAGGTACAAAAGAATGATGCAGTGTAGTACCCTTTTTTTCTGAGTATATATGTGTATATGTATATATATATATTGCAGCCAGAACAAATTGCCTCAAAGGTTGTAACTTGAAATGGTTCGTGTTTACAACAAGTGTCTCTGTGATCAGTCTACCAATTTTTGGTGAGCAATGTACAGTTCTAGCCCTACATTTATATAATGTATATTTATAAATGTGCAAAAAAATAGTATCTGCTCCGGCAAAACTCGCAGAAAACAAGCTGTATAAAAAAAGATGTAATCTATGTAAGTATGTATGAAATGGAATGAAAGTAAATCTCTTGATTTATCCAAACTGTCCTCATGGATTTATTAAATGTGAAACACAAATCTTTCAAAATGCTGAATAGATTGCACAACATGTTTATGTAAAGAATTCACAGTGTCAGTAGTGTTATGTGCATGAGTATTGTAGGGGTTTTTCTGGGATATTGGTGTTTATTCATCTTTTTTCTCTCCTTCATTAAGTCCATCTCCGTTTTTTGACACTGATTTCCCTCCGAAAAGCGAGCTAAGAAAGAGAAAGGTGATCACAGTTGTCGGGACAGCAGTCATTTTTCTCACACCTGACCTCAAAAGTGCAGCATCCTTCCGGGTGCGTCACTCCCTCATTAAGCACAAGAAATCCTTCCAAGATGGAGAGGTGTTAAAAGAGGCATTTGTTGAAGCAGCTGACTCGTTGTTTCGGGACTTTAAAAACAAAGCAGAAATATTATCTTCAATCAAAGCTCTTCAGCTATCAAGAAGTGCAGTTACACGGCACTGTGAAGTCATGGCCAAGGATCTGACCCAGCAGCTTTGGAAGGACATCGTGGACTGTGAGTGTTTCTCATTGAAACTGGACGAGTCTACAGACGTAAGCGGTACAGCCCAGTCGTGCATTTTTACTCGGATGGTGTTTACAGACATGACTGCAAAAGAGGAGCTGTTAACAATACTGCCCATGAAAGCGCGCACGTGGGGAGAGGACATTTTTCAGTCTTTCAAAAACTTTATTGAGAAAAGCCAACTCCCAGTGTGTGTGAACTGGTCCACTCACCACGGACGGTTATTGCCGAGTGCAGGGAGGATGATGCTTCACCCAACTTCCTTACTTACCACTGCACAGTACACCAAAAAGCATGATGCGCAAAGATGATAAACATGAAAGAGATAACAGATGTGGCAACGAAGATTGCCTGTTCTGTTCGAGCTAGATCTCTTCAAAGACAGCTGTTCCGTGCATCTGGAGAAGGCTGACTGCGGCCACTCTGAGCTGTTGCTACACACTGATGTGAGATGGCTTAGTAGGGGGAATTCCTATGGCGATCCTAAATGACGATCAGTGGCTATTAGACTTGGCATTTTAACCGATCTGAGCAACAAGTTAAATGAACTTCATTTAGAACGGCAAGGAAAAGACAAAACCGTGGTAAATATGATTAGGTAACTTAATGCTTTCAATTGAAAAATGCAACATCTGGCCTCAAAGCTGCAACTCCCGAAACGTTGCGTTAGAGCTGGAGACTCGGCGGAAGGCGTGTGCGCACCTTGCCATTGCGCACTACTCAGAGCAGACTGACAAATGGCTGTCAGAGTTCAATAAACAATTTCAAGACTTTGCTTTACTTGAGCCAGTCGCTACATTTAGGTGCTACTCATTTTAGGAAGATGGGGGCTGATTCACTCGCATTAAATATTGCAACGCTGTTTCACCTGAACTCGTCTAAAGTGGATGATGAGGATTTTGACACTACAAGCTAACGTTGAGCTGAAGTCCAGCGCTCATGGCCTTTTCCCATATGAAGTCCAAATACCGTTCTACCCTGGACTGATGGTCACTTGGACATCTGCTTGAGGCTGGCTAAAAGCATCCACTGTCCGGACTATGCAATGCTGATGGCTGATTCCATTCAGTGCACGTCATCAGAGTCAGGTAAGGACCGACAGTGTCCAGAGTTGTATTGTGCCATATGGGTTCATGCAGTCATGCAAGGTACTCTAATATATCTTGTATTCCTCAATATATATATAAATAAATATGTTTAGCTTTTGTAATGTAGGTAGATCATTTTGACTTGGTCATTTTAAAAGTAGCTCACAAGCCGAAAAAGTGTGGGCACCCCTGTGTGACTAAACCATGTAATGTACTTGAAATCTACAATTTGGTTAACAGGGTTGCTGTTTAATTGACCTTGTGACTCAATTTCAAAATCCATCCATCTATCCAATTTCTGTACCACTTACCTTAAACAGGGATGCAGGGAACCTGGAGTTTAACAGTGGGTACCCTGGACAGGGTGTCAATCATACAAACAATCTGGAGACACCAAGTAGCCTACAAAGCATTTCTTTGGACTGGTGTAGGAAACCAACATACCTGGAGGAAACCTCCAAAGCACAGGGAGAACTTTGCATACACAGGGGGGAGGTGGGACTAAAACCTCATATCCCAGAGGTGCTAGGCAAATGCGCTAAAAATGAAAACATTTTCTTCCTCGCATGATCTTCAACTGGATCTGATGACCAGCTTTCTGTTGAAGTTATGACTTTTGCAATATTCCAAATACAGTACTTCATAGGGGAGAATGTGTTCAGGCAACAGGGTTGAGTAAATGTTGTAGGAAACATTTCATGAGCGGCACAAGAGAACAAATGATTCAAGTTCAAGATGTTGAATACAGTCACACATTAGTATATTAAAAACATCCTAATGTTATTTAGGTAATTATATGGGGCTGGGGCAGGATGAAATGCTGTTGTTAGAAACACTTTACCAGAGTTTAAAATATCTCCTTCCTTTATATATATTTGTCAATGGTACACAAATGACACCCCAGTGAAATCACCGTCCTTATTACGAGATAATTTAGACATACAATTTATACGACAATAAACCAAACTTACTAGCCTTGTTGCTGGTTTACATAAGTAAATATGAACAGTGGTTGTGCTTTTATACGTCACAAGATGTGCACTCCTGACCATCAACAAGATGGCAACGCCACAAAAGACCTGTGCTCTGTCACAGTTTTATGATCAAAGAAAGATTGTGGAGACATTTTAATCGTTCAACATCTAAAGACAGACAGCAAGTAACTGGGCAAAAACAACTTTTTTCCCCTTGAAAACAAATGTCTTCACACATTTATCAAAATGCAACCTGAAAAACATGAGAGAAAAGAGCCATTTGCTTAAAAAGGGCAGACACAACCTTCAGTTAAAGGCCTTTACAGAATGAATGTACTTTTGTGTACTGAATAATCCACACACAGTGACTTCTACCTACTGTTCTACAGGAAAACTAAAACCATGAAGTGCAAAAACATGAGCAGTTAAGTGATTCACCCCAAAACTCCTGACAAATTGTGAAGCTTATCAGGTTGAACCTGTGGCTCTTTTTAAGTTTCTTAGCTCAAGGCCTGCTATTCTCTACTTCCTCTGCACTTTCTCTTTGGGCCCATAGGCTTCTTTTCTTTAACATAAACAATGTAAACCAGAACACAGGAATATCACAACAAAGAAACCTAAAAGTAAATCGAAGTCCATTTAAAAAAAAATCTAACTCGTCTAAAAACTTAAGTTCAGCAATTTACAACCTTAATACAAATATGCATCTTTGAAATATAATATTACTGAACAGTAAACACTGTAACGCCGCCACCATGTGTGTGTGGAGTTTGCATGTTCTCCCCATGCCTCAGGGGTTTCCTCCAAGTACTCCAGTTTCCTCCCCCACTCCAGAGACATGCATCGTAGGTCGATTGGCATCTCTAAACTGTCCGTAGCGTGTGATTGCATGAATCAATAAATGTGTGTGTGTGTGTGTGTGTGCCCTGCTATGGGTTGGCGCTCCGTCCAGGGTGAATCCTTAATGCCCGAGATAAGCCCAGGCTCCCCGTGACCCGAGGATAGAGCGGATAAGCGGTAGACAATGGAAAAAAAACAAACATTCTGTAACAGTATGCCTGTATGTGTGTGTTTATCATTCTGTGCCTCTCTGAATTGTGCTCGGCCATGTCTTCATCTACTATCCCATTAATGTCCTGAAACAAAACAATAAACCAATCATTGTTCAATTGTACATTTCTGGCATTTGGCAGACGCTCTTAGCCAGAGCGACGTACAAAAGTGCTTTAGTTCTCACTCACTGAATACATTAACACTGGTTCAATAAGACACAACTTGGGATACCATTAACCTAACACTGAGTTGGGTTTTTTTTTTGTTTTTTTTGTTGCAACATATTACGTAAACTGGAAAAATAAGAGCTAGTGTAAGTACTTCAGGAAGAGGTAAGTCTTCAGTTGCCGTTTGAAGACGGTCAGAGACTCGGCCGTACGGATACCTAGGGGAAGTTCGTTCCACCGCCTCGGTGCCAGAACAGAGAAGAGTCTAGATGTATACCTACCTTTTTCCCTGAGAGATGGTGGGACCAGTCGAGCAGTGCTAGTGGATCTGAGTAAGCGAGGTGCAGTGCGAGAAGTGACGAGAGCTTTGAGGTAAGATGGCGCTGGTCCATTCTTGGCTTTGTAAGCAAGCATTAGTGTTTTGAATCTGATGCGTGTAGCTACCGGAAGCCAGTGGAGAGAACGCAGCAGTGGGGTGGTGTGGGAGAACTTGGGCAGGTTGAAAACAAGTGGTGCAGCTGCATTTTGGATCATTTGCAGTGGGCAAATTGCGTTCAGAGGTAGACCTGCCAGAAGTGAGTCGCAGTAGTCCAATCTGGAAATGACCAGAGACTGAACAAGCACCTGAGTAGCCTGTGTGGATAGAAATGGCCGAATCCTTCTGATGTTGTATAGAAGAAACCGACATGAGCGTGTCACATTAGTGACATGGGAGGAAAAGGATAGTTGATTGTCCATGGTTACCCCAAGGTTGTGAGCAGAGGCTGTAGGGGAAATCATGGAGTTGCTCAGAGATATCGCGAGGTCTTGGGCTGGGGATGGATCACCTGGAATTATCAGCAGCTCGGTTTTGCTGGGATTGAGTTTCAGCTGATGAGCAGTCATCCAAGATGAAATGTCCGCCAGACATGCCGAGATCCGAGCAGAAGTCGTGGTATCTGAGGGAGGGAAGGAGAAGATAAGTTGTGTGTCATCAGCATAGCAGTGGTATGAAAAGCCATGTGAGGATATAACTTTGCCAAGAGAGTGAGTATAGAGGGAGAAAAGGAGAGGACCAAGCACTGAGCCTTGCGGGACACCAGTCGAGAGTCTGCGTGGAGCAGATGTCAATCCCTTCCATGTTACCTGATATGAGCGACCATCCAGGTAGGAAGCAAACCATTCCCATGCTGTTTCACAAATTCCAAGACTCCTGAGGGTGGACAAGAGAGTCTTGTGGTTTACTGTGTCAAATGCTGCAGACAGGTCGAGGAGGATGAGGACCGATGACAGTTTGGCTGATCTAGCAGCAAAACTGTCATCGGTCCTCATCCTCCTCGAGGAAAGTACATTGTACAACGCATTGTACAATGTACTTTCCTCGAGGAGAAATCAGTAATGCGTTGTACAATGTACTTTCCTCGAGGAGGATGAGGACCGATGACAGTTTTGCTGCTAGATCAGCCAATTCTAATATTACTTTAGGAAACACAATGGACAGATTACAGGAGAATCATGATTTAAATATATTCAGTCTATATACAGAGATCTAATACCTTACCTTGGAAATGACTGCAAAAGTTATTACCTTCAAGAAATGCCTTTGATAAAACGAGAGAGAGAGACAAAAAAATTATTCCATTTAAGGAGACGTGAAAAAGAGCAGTATTTGCGCTGCGGGCTTTGTTGCTTGTGCAGAAGCTAAGGTCAGAATTGCATGCTAGTAAAATGGTTAGGAGGATTAAACTGTCATGGCT
>JAUCMX010000015.1:565000-637373 GCA_033459395.1 Hemibagrus guttatus | reverse complement strand
TTTGATCAAATTTATCCTATGAAGAAGGATTTCTGTTCTGATGGAGACAGCATCTATAGGCCAGATAAACACTGCTGGATTCATGAAACAAAAAAAAAAACAGACGCTATTTTTTAAATAGAAACGTGTGTTATGATAATGAATTATTTCATGTGTTTAATTGTTGCTGGAACTGGTTTCTTGATTCGCAGCAAAACTGAAGTAAAAGCCAGTTTCTTTTCTACATGCCAGTGTTTCGTCAACTGCTTAGATGCTTCGTTGTAAGTGGAGCACGGTCAATGACCACAACACCGAAAATGCTTCACACCACTGCATCCAACGCTTTGCATTGCACGTGGTGATGTAAGGCTCGGATGCAGCTGCTCGGCCATGAAAACCCGTTCCATAAAGCTCTCTACACACTGTTCTTGAGCTAATGTGAAGACAACATGAAGTTTGGAGATCTGTAGCTATTGACTCTGCAGAACTCTGTGCTCCTCAGTATGCGCTGACCCCGCTTTGTGATTTTACGTGGACTACCACTTCGGGGCTGTTGTTCCCAATTGCTTCCACTTTGTTATAATACCACTAACAGTTGACCGGAAATTTCACAAATGGACTTATTGCACAGGTGGAAACCTATCACGGTACCACGCTGGAATTCACTGAGCTCCTGAGAGCGACCCATTCTTTCACAAATGTTTGTAGAAGCAGTCTGCATGCCCAGGTGCTGGATTTTATACACCTGTGACCACGGAAGTGATTGGAACACCTGAATTCAATGATTTGGAGGGGTGTCCCAAAACTGGAGCAGGACAATGATCCAAAACACACCAGCAAGTCCACCTCTGAATGGCTGAAGAAAAACAAAATGAAGACTTTGGAGTGGCCGAGTCAAAGTCCTGACCTCAGACCCATTGAGATGCTGTGGCATGACCTTAAAAAGGTGGTTCATGCTCGAAAACCCTCCAATGTGGCTGAATTACAACAATTCTGCAAAGATGAGTGGGCCAAAATTCCTCCACAGCGCTGTGACAGACTCATTGCAAGTTATGGAAAACACTTGATTGCAGTTGTTGCTGCTAAGGGTGGACCAACCAGTTATTAGGCTTAGGGGGCAAATACTTTTTCACACAGGGCCATGTAGTTTTGGATTTTGTTTTCCCTTAATAATAAAAACCTTCATTTAAAAACTGCATGATGTGTTTACTTGTGTTATCTTTGACTAATATTTAAATGTGTTTGATTATCTGAAACATTAAAGTGTGACAAACATGCAAAAAAATAAGAAATCAGGAAGGGGGCCAACACTTTCACACCACTGTGTGTGTGTGTATATATATATATATATACACACACACACATACACACACACACTTATTATTGTCATACGAATGTCGTCACATGAAGCCGATTACCTGCTCGTCTTCTTCCCAGTCCTCCATAGTTGTAAACGGTGGATAAGAACTGAAACAAAGAAATTAGTAAAATAAAATTATTAGCCATCTTTGAGTTTTGTAGCTGACGGAAATGGCGACACACCACAAACCGGGCGTCGAATATATATTAAAATAGTGCTCAGAAATTCGCCACTTTTACAATAAAAGGCTTAATAAAGGTCTTACCCTGTTTTTATATACATTTGCAAACGTTTTACTACTCCATTTTCAGTAAAATTGCTAAACAATGTTAATTAACGAGGTCCTGTCACAGGCCTGTCATTAGCTAGCAATCCGACTTTAGCTTGCTAAGCTATGTGTATTAGCCTAAACTATGTGTATTAACTACAACTAAACAAGTCTAAAGGATGAACACAGGCATGATTTTTTTTTTTGTAAACGTCTAAGAAATACTCTTTTTGAATAACTCTCATAACATTTAAACCATTTTATTGAATAAAACACAATATCGAACTGCGTTAAAAGCGCGCACACCTTCTGCTCTCTATCTACAGCGACATGGCGGCTTCCCTCCAAACAGGCCTCGACTGTAATTTAGCATTAATTTAGCTAAAACAAGCCGAAAACTATCGCTTCTTAACAAGGAACTTTTACATATCGTGTGTACAAATGAGATTTTTTAGTATTTACAATCATTAGACATCCAAAATAACCCGCAATAATGAATCTTTCATGGATTAACGATACAGCTCGCATTTTAAAGAGACGTTAAATTAAATGTATTATAGCTATTTTTAATATATTGCAATAGATCATTCACAATTATGCGTTTATTTCAAAAGAAACAAAAGAAAAATTGCCTGTAAACTTTGAGATGAGTCTCAGACTGTCACCTTCACTCTGAGGAGCGGATCGATGAAATGGAGCGAAGAGGCGAGAGAGACCTGCGGTGTGGGGGGGGGGAGGGGGAGGGGGAGGAGAGATGCAACCTTCATTAGCTATAACAATTACCGTTAATAAGAGTTTTCAAGTTTACGATAGAACGATAGATAGATAGATAGATAGATAGATAGATAGATAGATAGATAGATAGATAGATAGATAGATAGATAGATAGATAGATAGATAGATAGATAGATGTTGTTATTTTATTATTATTATTATTATTATTATGCAATTATAGGCTCTAGTCCTGGTGTTGCCTGGACAGTGGGAGGTCAGTACAGTTGTGGCAGTAAGATGAATCAATATCCAGTCTAAATGTCTTTTTAAAATTACAGTTGGGGAATTCCCCTCTGCTCCTGATGCAATTTATTCCTCATATTACACTAAACCATTTAAAAACACCTGATCACAATTAGTTTTTTTTAATATATGGAGAATTCCTCCTTTTCTACACTTTAACTTTACTGTATTAAAAGCGTGAGTGTCCTGACCATAGTCATAATGTGTATTTTGTCCACATTTGTTTGTCATTGTAGTGGTATCTTTCCCTGTCATTGGGGTGGTACTCCAAAGCATACACCTCTTATTTTTTTTTTTGTGTATTATTTACCTAAAAAGTGTGTGTAGACTAATTTTAAAGTATTACTCTAAAAGGAGATTTACACTGAACCTCAAAAGGAAAGTTATGTTGCAAATTTTACTGTTTTACTGTAGCTGAGAAGAGATGAATGATCATTATACCAATATTAAATTAGATTTCAGTAGTCACTAATTAGTCCAGGACTGTCTTTCATTCATACCTTTAGTTGCATTATTATACACTGATCAGCTATAACCTTGTGAGCAGTGAGAGGTGAAGTGATGTGTCACTAATGTGACACGCTCATGTCGGTTTCTTCTGTACAACATCAGAAGGATTCGGCCATTTCTATCCACACAGGCTACTCAGGTGCTTGTTCAGTCTCTGGTCATTTCCAGATTGGACTACTGCAACTCTCTTCTGGCAGGTCTACCTCTGAACGCAATTCGCCCACTGCAAATGATCCAAAATGCAGCTGCACCACTTGTTTTCAACCTGCCCAAGTTCTCCCACACCACCCCACTGCTGCGTTCCCTCCACTGGCTTCCGGTAGCTGCACGCATCAGATTCAACACACTAATGCTTGCCTACAAAGCCAAGAATGGACCAGCACCATCTTACCTCAAAGCTCTCGTCACTTCTCGCACTGCACCTCGCTTACTCAGATCCACTAGCACTGCTCGACTGGTCCCACCATCTCTCAGGGAAAAAGGTAGGTATACATCTAGACTCTTCTCTGTTCTGGCACCGAGGTGGTGGAACGAACTTCCCCTAGGTATCCGTACGGCCGAGTCTCTGACCGTCTTCATACGGCAACTGAAGACTTACCTCTTCCTGAAGTACTTACACTAGCTCTTATTTTTCCAGTTTACGTAATATGTTGCAAAAAAAAAAAAAACTAACTCAGTGTTAGGCTAATGGTATCCCAAGTTGTGTCTTATTGAACCAGTGTTAATGTATTCAGTGACTGAGAACTAAAGCACTTTTGTACGTCGCTCTGGATAAGAGCATCTGCCAAATGCCAGAAATGTAATGTAATGTAATGAATAAGACTGATGATCTCCTCATCATGGCACCTGTTAGTGGGTGGGATATATTAGGCAGCAAGTGAACATTTTGTCCTCAAAGTTGATGTGTTAGAAGCAGGAAAAATGGACAAGCGTAAGGATTTGAGCGAGTTTGATGAAGGACCAAATTGTGATGGCTAGACTACTGGATCAGAACATCTCCAAAACTGCAGCTCTTGTGGGGTGTTCCCGGTCTGCAGTGGTCAGGATCTATCAAAAGTGGTCCAAGGAAGGAACAGTGGTGAACCGGCGATAGGGTCATGAGTGGCCGAGGCTCATTAATGCACGCCGGGGCCGAAGGCTGGCCCGTGTGGTCCGATCCAACAGATGAGCTACTGTTGCTCAAATTGCTGAAGAAGTCAACACTGGTTCTGATAGAAAGGTGTTAGAATACACGGTGGCTTGGTGGTTAGCATGTTTGCCTCATACCTCCAGGGTTGGGGGTTCGATTCCCGCCTCCGCCGTGTGTGTGGAGTTTGCATGTTCTCCCCGTGCCTCGGGGGTTTCCTCCCCCAGTCCAAAAACATGTATTGTAGGTTGATTGGCATCTCTAAATTGTCCATAGTGTGTGTGTGCCCTGCGATGGGTTGGCACTCTGTCCAGGGTGTATCCTGCCTTGATGCCCAATGACACCTGAGATAGGCACAGGCTCCCCGTGACCCGTTTGTAGACAATGTCTAACTGAGTTAAAAGCACGCACCTTCTGCAGCTACATTGCAGTTTTCCACTCAACCAGGTCTTAGAACTAATTTAGCTCAACATTAGCTACAGTGCAGTTTGAATGATTTGGGATAAGTACATAAATGAGAAGATATAATTTTGGGCAGAATTGTACACTATGTTTCCAAAAGTTTTGGGACACCCCTCCAAGTCATTGAATTCAGGTGTTGTTTTTCAGGGGTTGGGCTTGGGAGAGAATTAGAGCGGATACTGCGAGCCAGGCCAAGGATTCCCAGCCACTGGATACAGTGCCGGTCCCAAGCCCGGAAAAATGGGAGGGTTGCGTCAGGAAGGGCATCCGGCGTAAAACATTTGCCAAGTTGTTGTGCAGACCAGTTGGTCCACTGTGGCGACCCCGAACAGGGAGCAGCCAAAAGCAACCCACTGCGAGCCAGGCCAAAACTGGGACGTCTGCCTTTACATGCACATGAATGTAATATGGAGTTGTCCCGCCCTTTGCAGCTATAACAGCTTCAACTCTTCTGGGAAGGCTTTCCACAAGGTTTAGGAGTGTGTTTATGGGAATTTTTGACCGTTCCTCTAGAAGCACATTTGTGAGGTCAGGCACTGATGTTAGATGAGAAGGCCTGGCTCTCAGTCTCCGCTCTAATTCATCCCAAAGGTGTTCTATGGGGTTGAGGTCAGGACTCTGTGCAGGCCAGTCAAGTTCCTCCACACCAAACTCACTCATCCATGTCTTTATGGACCTTGCTTTGTGCACTGGTGTGCAGTCATGTTGGAACAGGAAGGGGTCATCCCCAAACTGTTCCCACAAAGAGCATGAAATTGTCCAAAATGTCTTGGTATGCTGAAGCATTAAGAGTTCCTTTCACTGGAACCAAGGGGCCGAGCCCAACCTCTGACAAACAACACCTGAATTCAGTGTAAAATTCAAAACCTTTGGCAATATAGTGTATTATATTTTTACATCTTTACAAGAGTAACAAACAGCTGTTATACACCACAAGATGGCGCCATCATAGAAGTCTTGTAATCTTACCAACACTAAAAAGTAAACGTTTTCAAAGTTTTTCCTAATCTTTTATAGAAATGTGTAGGAACTAATCACTAATTTCGTTTCAGATAATCACTCTTTAACAAAATAATCGTTTTTCACTGAAACGCAAATGTTAACTAATTCATTTGACTTATTTGTTAAAGATCTGAAGCAGCCCGTGTTTCTATCCTTGTTGCAAACATCGTTCAGTTTAGGAAACGTTCCGTAAGCTGTGTTCCAATCCACATACGACCTTACTGAATAGTATTTAGTGCGCAGGCGCTGTCGTCATGCTGTTCTGACGCACTGTGTAGTAGGGTAGTGTGTGATTTGGGACGCGGCTGTAGGGTGGAGCTCTAACGGCGCATCAGAGCAAGCGGCACACAGCAGCGAGTCCACAAGCCAGCTAACTGACGTTTAACCCGCATTTTCAGGAACATCATTTCATCTGCTGGGGAACGGGATTGTTTATGTTGAAATATTGTCCGGAGGTGGACAACTGGCGGTCGAGTGAGGAAGAGGTAAGGAGTTAAAGGTTACATTTCATTTCTCCGGAAAAAAGCCCGTTTCGTTCTGCCCACTAAACTTTGTCTGTGGTGGGAAGTTCCTTTTCCGACGGGTCGCTCTTGCTAAACGGTTTTCACAAAAAACTCGAGACTCGACCTGTAATACGGCGTCAGGTCGAAAGATTGAAACTCTTAACGATTATTTTTCCCAAATAAATCAACTTGAAAGTGATCTGAATAACATCTGCATGTAAGTTGAGGCAGAAATGTTAGCTATGGCTGTAGCTCCTTATTAGAGCTCAGCTTTAACGCGGCGGGGGAAGAGCACTCGACTAGTTTAGCTGTGTTTTAAACACAACTTCTGCTTCCTTGTTCACTCAGAGGTGAATATTTGTGAGTTAATTTTCTAAACTAGTCTGTTAGAGTTTGCAGAGACCGTGCTGTAAGTTGGTCAAGTTTCCACCCCTTTGTGCCAGAAGTCTGAACTTGTGCAGTGAACGTAGGCGTCATGTACCACACACACACACACACACACACACACACACAGAGATGGCCTGGTGCAAATCTGTCACATCTACACCATTAAGAGAATTATTTATATTAGACAGACCAGAGGTTTATAGGCAGATTTATTACTAAGATCACACACACACACACACACTGGAAGAGGTGTAGATAAAGTACACTCATACGTGCAAACCTCCATGTGTAACTCGGACCTTCACTTTATTTGCCCTCATCACTATATTTCATTACATTTGTTATGGCCTGCGTTAGGTATCGCCAAGATCTCGTATGGAAGTGTGTGTATGTGTCTGTCTTGTGGTTGTCAAACAGGTTGGGCCAGAGGAAAGAATATGCACCCTCTGGGTGAGAATACCTGAATATACACTATCTTGCCAAAAGTTTTGGGACACCTCTCCAAATCATTGAATTTAGGTGTTGTTTTTCAGGGGTTGGGCTCGGCCCCTTAGTTCCAGCAAAAAAAAAACTCAGTTTGGGGATGACCCCTTCCTGTTCCAACATGACTCTACACCAGTCCATAAAGACATGGATGAGTGAGTCCTGACCTCAACCCCATAGAACACCTTTGGGATGAATTAGAGCGGAGACTGCGAACCAGGCCTTCTCGTCCAACATCAGTGCCTGACCTCACAAATGTGCTTCTAGAGGAATGGTCAAAAATTCCCATAAACACACTCCTAAACCTTGTGGAAAGCCTTCACAGGTAGTTTACCTGAGTATATAACGAACTCTCTGGGTTTAAATACTTAAATATAATAATGCAGTTTTTGAGTTTAAATACCTGAGTGTATATATATATATATATATATATATATATATATATATATATATATATATATATATATATATATATATATATATATATATATATATAAAATGAAAAATCAATAAAATATTACAACAAAAATACCTGAGTATAATCTAGAATACAATGTGTTCTCTTGGTTTAAATACCAGAGTGTTTAATGCAGTTTTTGGGGTTATATAATGCACATAAATACTTTTGACTGGGAAAGCGTGTATGCCCTTAATATGAAATTACACATGTCAATATGTTACATCAGCTTCTTTAGTTGTTTTTATCTATTTTGTCTGAATGTAATTGAAATATTCTTTAGTACTTTTACTGTACAACTGTCTCCAGCCTCTTTGTCTTTCGTATGAGGATATTCTTTTTATTACTTTTATTTGTGATATTCGCAGTTCTGTGAAAGCTGCTTCTTCTTCTTGATGTCTCTGTTCTAACTCCTTCTGATTGCATGGCCAATCTTTGCTCATTCTTCTCATCATGTCAGTCGTGAACCATCAGATATCACACCCCGCCTCATCCATATTCGGTCTGAAGCGAGACTTTTACTTTTTAAGCTTCTTGATTGTGCTTATGTGATTGATTTCTTTCTTGTTGCAGACCATGACTTTTCAGCTTCATCTGGATTAGTTAAAAATATCGGAGCACAGAATGCATGTTTGGTCCAAATACGTGCAGAAATTATGAAGCAATCAGATCCGAATGCCAGTGGAAGCAGTGCGTCCTTTGGGTCCAAATATTGTGGGTGAAAAATGCATTCAAGTAATACACCTTAAAACACATTAAAATACCAATGGATCTGAACGGTCTGGCAGTACACATAAAGTATGCTGAGAACATTTTTGTGTGATTGTCTAAGACACTAAGATTGTTGCTAAGTTAGTACTGCTATCTATCGAGTAATACATAGTTCACTGCTAAATTTCAGTATTGTATGTATATTGTCACTGTAATATCACTCAGCGATTGATTGTGTGCTTACTGACCCACATTGATTCAGCAGTGAGCATGCTGTGCTTTGGAGGCTTCGCTCCATCATGATGGATTGTCACAGACTTTGGGTGGTTCAGCTTGAGGCGTTTTCATTCCAGTTTCTCATGTGGTGTTCAATTCAGTCTCCAGTGAGCGTTTGTGAGCATGTGGGCTGAACATCTGCACCGGGTGTCCACTCAGATGAATTTGTGTTGTCAGTAATAAATAAGCAGCTAGTAAACATCACATATCAGTGTATGTCAGTACAACAGTTGTGTGAGTGCCAATATCACCAACAAGAAAAATCACAAATGCCACTCTGTTGATTTTGATGTCATTTGGTATGCAGAGATGTTTAAACACACAGCTATGTGGAAACCAGGCAAAAGAAGGTCAAAACTCAAACCTACCATATAACTATAAAGTAAATAATGATGCCAGCCTGACTCTAGTAATATCTTTTTCATGTACAAACACTGAAGCTCAATGCCAGAGCCTTGCTCAACAGCTTGCTGACGTTTCATCAAGGACCCAAACATCATGTGCTCACATTTGAAACTTTATTATAAGAAGATAATTATATTCATAGTTCATTTCCCTTACTCTATAATAATGTGAGTAACTAGCTAAAGATATTACACTACATTACCGGCCGTTTTTTTGCCTGCTTGATTAGGTTTCTGTAACAGAGATAAATGGGACTTGGCAGCATGCAGTCTTGCCTGGAAGACTGCCAAATGAATTTCTCCATACCTGATGAATAATATTATATGTCATAACTCTAAAATCGATTAAACATTGATGTTAATTGAACATGCAGTGTTTAAGTTACTGCTGTTCTTGATGGCTGTACTTTTTTGTCCAAAGTCTGTTTAAATCCATTGATCATTTCACTTGAATAAAGAGCACTCAGTGCTGCGCTCAATACTGCAGACCAATCAATAAAGCTGTGGGGGGATTTAAAGTGGATTTGTGAGTGTATTGAATAGGATGATGTACTATGACTTGGTACATCGCTTCTGTTGTTCCATCAGTGCATGTAATGTTGAGCTTCTTGTTCCTGTGCCACTGGTCACACATGCACAGAAAGAGGCTTCATCCATCGCTTCTTATTGGCTTTTGATGTGAAAGGCGAGTTCCTTTCTAATAAACAATAGGATGCAGCAGAGTTGTTGGGAAAAGCCTTCCAGGAAGTCGGCTTGTCGCGTTCCTGGTATTGTCCTCTAGAAACATAGTGATATGACACGCAGTACAGCACTGATAGGGAGCCTGATTTCCGCTTGCATTCCCACATGGATTATCACACACACAAACTCTTTTGGCAGTGCATTTAAAACGATGGGAGCTCTGCTGTTACAGGCTGTTCCGGTCAGCAGCGAGCTTCTCCCCCTCTCTGGGAGCTGCGGGCAACAAGGTTGCCATTGATGGCACACTGTGTGGTATTGTGGTGGACTCGTGCGGAATGAAGGCTGCCTTTGTCTCCTTGAGAGGGGCTCTGGAGGAGAATCCTGCTGAGACAAGAGGAGAGAAGTGTAGCACCAGACGAGGACATGCTCTTTATGCGTGGCCTTCACCAGGTGACCTGCTGCCCATCGTTTCAGATCACTTCCAGATCAGACGCAGAGGTCAAACTCCATGTGTGTACATGGGTGTAACCGCAAGCCCTCGTCTGTCTCGCCTTGTGGAATATCAAAGGCTTTCTTTAGCTCTGGTTCTGATTAATCATATTGATCAGTAAATATTTATTTATTTGCATTGTTTTATCCCCCAAATTTAATACTGAAAACATTTTCATAAGAATTTTAAGGTGGTAAAAATGTAACAGGAATGGTGTCACTGATGCTTTTTTTTTTGTGAAGCATGCTTTTAATTTAGTATTCAGTTCATTAACAGAAAATTTGTGTTGGTGGTATTGAGTAATAATGGACAAGCTCCTGAGGTTAGCTGCAGGTACAGATTTTGTGGTTAGAGATGCAGTTGTAGGTGCTGTTGACATTAGGCGCTGTATTAGGGTTGGGGTTTATGGGGTATAAGGAAATAAACATGTTTATGGTTTAGACTGATTCACTAATCCACTTTGAAAAGCTCTCCTTTTAACTAAACCAGTTGAACTTTATAGACAAGCTCAATCAGTGAATATAAGCTGAAGTGACTGAAGGTTAAAGTTTTTACACCTTATTTGTTGTTATTTCCATTAAAAGCATAGCAAAGAAATATATTTCTATTTTGTTTTTAAGTTTTGGTCCAATAGACAGCTCTGAAATTTTTTTAGAGACTTTTATTACTACATTGCATACGATTTAAATTCATCCTAGTATGCTTTTTTAAATAAAACCCAGTGTGTTAGCTTGTTCAGCACTGTTTTTTCTGGTGCTTGGAAATCCTGTTTTTAGAGAACTCTCAGGACGTGGCACGTTCATTCTGGACATCCCCTAAAGGCCATAAAACTGAAAGCAGCAACACATGAATATGGAGGATGTTGATGTGCCAAGAAAAACAGCTTGCAACTCTGTGACATGTTTGGATTGGACATTGCATTGGCACTGATTAGACACCTTTTTTGGGAAGTACACATAGTAGAAAGTAGTATATATCAACCAGATAAGCGAATTCACAGATTACACCTTCATGGCTATTACACCAAATTGGACCAGGCTCCTCATTTTCAGAGCCCTAGTATGGCAGAACCTCTGTGGTGAGTCTCAAGAAAGCTGATGACTGGAGCTGAATGTGCAGTGACTCCAGTCTCTCCCATTTAGGAGATTTGGAGTCGAGGTTTGTTTCGAGGTGCAGGAGGAGTCTTCTACCAGTGTTTGGAGCCAGCCATATTTGGTCAACGCAACATGTACTGTTATTTCAAAGGCGAGAGAAATCCATCAGTCTTGAAGCCAGTTGGATTCCCTCAGCTTCTAACAGGACACGTTTTATTAAAGCCATCACACCCTCTTGAGTGAAGATGAGTTCTTCGATGGATGACATGTGGAGCTTATCGAATGACATTTTTAAAATTCCTAAGCTGTCATTGAAAACACGCTCTGATGCTGCCTGCTTGTACTCCCTGTACAGTGACAGTACGAGGAGTGTCAGAATGGTGTTTAAGAGATTGGAGTAATAAGGAAACGGGCGTTAGTCATTCCACGGTTTAAGCATATGATTACCAAATGTCTAGTTGCGAGGTCATCATGACTCAGGAAGAAATGTGTTATGAGACCAGAGGGAATGGGAATTGTTAACAGACAAGTATCTCACAGTATCTGCTTATTCTGTCAGTTTTTTCCATCCTCTGTGTGACATTGGTGTTAAATCGGTTTCAGTACGCGAGTACATTGATGAAATCTCTGCCTCAGAAGATACCCTGGGGATTATTTTATCTCTCAGTAAAGTTTCTGCAAACTTTGAGATGTTTTCTTAGACCAAACCGAACTGAAAATTCCAGGCAGATTTGCAAGAAGTTTCAGTACTCCTGAACCTTTTGCTCATTTGCACATGTTTCTAAGGCAAAGCTCACTAAGCTGAAGATGACGGAATGATCGTCTGATAGCGGGACGGATGAACCCTTCCTCCTGTTATACAGTAGCATATCTTTTGTCCTAAATGAATGGCTACTCTTTTCTGTCCTAACTTTGTGCTACTCTTATTTGTCTTAATGTAGATTTGTTTTAATTTGAGAGACAAATGATTTGTCTTTATTTGTGACTGAGTTTTTGCAGGCATTCAGTTATAACACCAATGTGTGAAACATTTGGCCAATGCTCCTGTGAATGATTTATGAATAAATTTACATATAGTTTTATTACTAAAGCCCTACATCGCTTTGTATCGGTAACCACATCCTTATAGGAAGTGGAGACACACTGACCCCACCCCTGGTCAGTTTTACTAGTGGTTTATATTACGTGACAAAGTGTATACAAAACTGAGTCATCTGCAGTGTCTGACTGAGAGAGTGTGGTTAGCGATAGATATTTGAGATAGCTGGAAGACTGGGTCAGAACTGAAGTTGGAGAGAGTCCTAACCAAAGCGGTCTGTTGCCGGCGGCCCCTAAATCACTCGAGGCTCATACGTGTGAATGAAAACACCTCTCTGTACCTCATACATATAAAAAAAATGTGCTATTTCAGTCTGGAACCAATAAAACATTCTTTATAGCTTTAAATATGACATATGTACTGTATGCAACAGCCATATTTGTGCGCTGTATGCCGTAAATTGTCGCTCATGTAGTATTATATAGGCTGCTATGGAATAAATGAACACAGTTTTTCCGTTTCCACCAAAAATGTGGTCTTTGACGCTTCAGGAAAGACATGCAGGGCTATTACACTGAATTTGAATTTGTCTGACCAGCTTTATCATTTTAGATTGTATATTTATCTCATTTTGTGTATATTTAGCAGATATAAGCACATGCTTATTGTACAGTGTTGATGCAAGTTAGGAGCCGTGCTCCGTAATCAGATATACAAATTTACTCGGGTTCTGCCCAGTGCCACAGGTCAGCACTTGTTTCGAAGCAGGCCTTGTAGTTGATGAGGCTGCAGAGCTTGATTTTAGCATAACGATTGGTATTTGAAGCAGATGGTCTGCAGTTTTGGGTGGGGGGG
Organism: Hemibagrus guttatus; assembly: GCA_033459395.1. Lineage (NCBI taxonomy): Eukaryota > Metazoa > Chordata > Actinopteri > Siluriformes > Bagridae > Hemibagrus > Hemibagrus guttatus. The sequence goes on along the minus strand of JAUCMX010000015.1, from coordinate 624,269 downwards.
AAAAGCCACATTGCATGAACTTGTCTTCGGACGTACAAACGAGCAGATCGACTTCCTGTCCCCTGTGGGAATGTGACTGGAGGAATGTAAAGTCTGTGTCACTGGTCATGTCTTCCCACTAGGGTCATCTGCAACCTCCAATCACTTTCTTTTTCACTGAACTGTTTTTAGTGTCATTTGAATATCCTAAATAGAGCGCACTAAAGTGTGTGTGTGTGTGTGTGTGTGTCTCATCCAGCCTTCTTAACATATTGTACTTTTCAAAGATTCAAGCATCTTCGTTGGTTCTGGCTCTCAGTGTTTTGTCATAGACTTAGAAAGCTATCTCAGTGACTAGGTGGATGAATTCTGTGATTTAAAGCCCTCTCTGTTGCCGTGTAGCTTATAAATGTGTAATCCTGACTAAGGGTTTTTCCTGGTAAACTGATTTTTTTTTTTACTAAATCGAGTGTTTTTTTCCCTGAATACAATGAGCTGAGCATGAGATGGCAAGTTTTAAGAACCAGGCTGCAACATATAAAATGCACAATCTTAGACAATCTTAATATTTAGATTCCCTGACTACATGGCACATCCACAAACTTTCAACCATCTTTTTAATAGAAGGAATAAAATGCAACTTGGATTGTGTCCACTGTACAGGTTTCTAAGTCACCTACTGACCAGTCGGGTTCAGCAACGCTGTGGTCTAACAATAAGTAACTTGAAAAAGTAAGCAAACAAGTAAATAAATACAAGGTGAATGCAGTTAGTTGAGAAAGAATGATGTATATGAGTTGTAGTGGACAGCCTTACAAAAGTCACATCAATTATTCAGACACAGAAGTTTTTAAAAGACACCAAACAGCGAAGACGTGATGGTCCAGTGATATTTCACAGTGTAATTGGATTGATGATTTTGTACCCACCCCCTATACAGAACAAGGAGAAAGGTGGTGACTGCTCACAGCAGAGTAACTCCTCCCATTCTGAAGATTGACCTTTATATACCTGAAGATGTGGCAGCACTGTGTACACTCTGCCCTATGTCCAGCTTTCAGTCTGTGAGGCTTTAACTCCTGACCGAGTCACAATTCAGTGTTTTTCAGATTGTGTTAATTGTGGAAAGCACCATGAAAGCACAGTGTACTGACTCCAGCTTTACAGTCCAAGCTTAGACAAATCGCTCAGATAAAGTTACTCGATGTCACCATTAAAACCTTCCCAATTCCACTTCTGCTCAAATTCCTTACGATGGTGGGGAGGCAACAAAACAAGTGGTGGACCTACAACAAGCCATGCACCCCCCCCCTTTCTCCAGCGCTCGTGTTGTCCCTCCCTGCCCGTCTCCTCCCTCGTATCTCACCCGGACTCCGCCGAGGATCGCTGTGGAATTTCAGTGGAATGTAGTGTGGAATTAAGCCGTAAAGATGCCAGCGAAGAGCTGCTTGATGAGTTTCAGAACGTTTGTGCTTCACCCCTATCAGAGCTGCGCTTTACTAATAACGAAGATAATGACCAGAAAACATTTTATGACTGAAGTATGTGAGATTATGTATTTTAGTCGCTGTGTTTTTTTGTTTTACATTACACTGATTTCCAGCTGCAGTAGAATGTCAGGGGTCTGTTTCATTATTTCTATTCAAACCGTACCACATCGTCAGAAATTCTTTCAATCTCAGAGAGAGTTTACCTGCTCAGTGATGAGCACCTAATTTTAGGCTGAATATTTGAACAGATTCTCTAAGCTGTAAACCTCAAGCCTTCACACAGTAAGATAAGATTTTATTTCCTAATAGATTAGGAGCTGCTGGTCATCCCAGGTGATCCATCCCCAGCCCAAGACCTTGTGATATCTCTGAACAACTCCATGATTTCCCCTTTAGCCACTGCTCGCAACCTTGGGGTAACCATGGACAATCAACTGTCCTTTTCCTCCCATGTCACTAATGTGACACGCTCATGTCGGTTTCTTCTGTACAACATCAGAAGGATTCGGCCATTTCTTTCCACACAGGCTACTCAGGTGCTTGTTCAGTCTCTGGTCATTTCCAGATTGGACTACTGCGACTCTCTTCTGGCAGGTCTACCTCTGAACGCAATTCGCCCACTGCAAATGATCCAAAATGCAGCTGCACCACTTGTTTTCAACCTGCCTAAGTTCTCCCACACCACCCCACTGCTGCGTTCCCTCCACTGGCTTCCGGTAGCTACACGCATCAGATTCAACACACTAATGCTCGCCTACAAAGCCAAGAATGGACCAGCGCCATCTTACCTCAAAGCTCTCGTCACTTCTCGCACTGCACTTCGCTTACTCAGATCCACTAGCACTGCTCGACTGGTCCCACCATCTCTCAGGGAAAAAGGTAGGTATACATCTAGACTCTTCTCTGTTCTGGCACCGAGGTGGTGGAACGAACTTCCCCTAGGTATCCGTACGGCCGAGTCTCTGACCGTCTTCATACGGCAACTGAAGACTTACCTCTTCCTGAAGTACTTACACTAGCTCTTATTTTTCCCTGTTTATGTATTATGTTGTTTAAAAAAAAAAACGCAGTTTAGGTTAATGGTATCCCAAGTGTGTGTCCTATTGAACCAGTGTTAATGTATTCAGTGACTGAGAACTAAAGCGCTTTCGTACGTCGCTCTGGATAAGAGCATCTGCCAAATGCCAGAAGTGTAATGTAAATGGTTAATTTGATATTTTTTTTTTTTTTTTTTTTACAGAACCCCTAAATGTTTCACGAAACAAATTTGTCCAGAATCTGCGCGTTGTGTTGATTTTAGAGAAGGACTGCGATAAAAGATTTGATGTTATGTGCAAGTCTCCTCGCTAGCCTTTTAAATGATTTACACAGTTTACAAATATAAATCATTTTTTACATCAGTTATAGATAATGATCATATAATCTTTTATAATCCATTATAATTGATAATCGTAGATTTGTGCTTGCTGTGTTAATTAACCTTTAAGGTTTTAACACATCATCTTCAGTTGTGCTAATCTAGCTTTTATACTTCTTTTTCTTTGAAGGCTGGCCGTGACCCTGAAATGCCTGCCTGCTTGTTTATTCTACACCGTGAGAGCACTTTTCTGTCTCACATGCTGTAAGATTAGAGCGGCAGGGATTTGCTCAGCAGATTACACTTCAGCAGATGTTTCAGAGCTGTTGCTTATATTCCCCCATGTTTAAGTCATCAGTGTGTTGCGACTCCTGCCAGCAGAAGACACGGAGCAGCTTTCTGTTGGACTTCACATTGCTGTGCTGGAATTCACAGTTTGTTGGCCGTGTTGTCGGGTCCGTGCAAGAAACACTGTCCACAACCTCAGACCTTAGTAATTCTGGTTATCTGTTGCTATTTCCTGTCATAATCAGCACTGCTAAATGATTTCTAGAAGAAAGAGAAAGGGTACGTGCTTTTATTTAGGATTCTTAGCTTCTTGCATGTACATTAAAGAGAGCGTTGCTGCAAATGTATATTATATGCAAAATATTAAAATGCGATTTGTTACAGCACAAGTGTCAAAGCAGGACAAGGATGGCAGATGTGTTTATCGTGTAAATACACGCTGATTCACTTTATGATTTCAGTTTATGGGGCTTGCTTCCTGGCGAGAGAGACAACATGCTCTATAATGATAAGCAGCGTTATTATCCGTAAAGTAATTGTGTGCATTAACTCTGTTCTGCAGAAGACGGATATAAATGAGGACGGTTAGATAGAACTAGCAGCGGATGAGTAGTCAGCTTGCGGCTAGTGATAAAGGACAGCGTGTCGGACACGCATCATGCTGTGAAACCACCATCTTTCAAGCGCAGGCCTGGGGAAATGAATCAGCAACAGAGCTGTCAGAACTTAATGAACTTCACCATTAAAATAATGTTTATATTGTACAGGATGTATTTCCAGACCATGTTTGTGATCTTATGTTATGGGATTAATCCAGTATGGTGTTAGATTATCAAACTATGTTTTCTTAAAACTATTGGAGAGCTTGCAAGAGGGTAGAAAATCTTAAGAAAATGATGCTGTTTCTCATCCCTGAGCAGGATAAAGTGCTTACTAAATGAATAAATAGGCAAAAGTGTGTTTATTTGCAGCTGCCAATAAAGTAGCAAGGTTTGTTAGCTTGTGGTTTGCTCAAGCACCAAATTTTATTTTGTCATAAAGTTCACGCAGCACACCGACAAGAAACGTAGCTGAGAATAAACGTCATGTCACTTGGTGCTCCTGACATCGAGCGTAAAGTTCACCAGGGAAATGCCTCTAGGGCTCCTTTTCTAAATGATGAGCTGTGTTCATGAAGATTTAGGGTGCTTTCACATCTCTAGTTCAGTTCATTTGGTCCGAACCAAGGGCAAACAATTATACATTGTAGCATTTTTCAGCTTTTTTGGTTCCTTTTCACACCACACTGATTGCTTTGGTCCGAACCAGTTGAAACGAACCAAAATGCAGTCACATGACAACATCCACATCACTCATTGGCCATGGCGTATTTCCTAAACTGCTTTTCGATTGGTCATCATACCAGGGGAACTTGTCTTTCTCCTTACCCGAGCTGCCTGTTTTATTAAGTGCATCCTGCACTTGGATGTACTGCTGGCGGAGCTTCTTTGCCTTAACCCGGCACTGTTCCACGGATCTATCAAACCCCCTTTCCCTGAGCTGTTTGCTAAACAATGAGAAGATCGCGCTGTTCTTGTGAGTTTTCGAAAGTTGGGACCTAATATGGTCATCAGACCAAATTTCTATGAGGCTTCACACCTCCTCACTACTCCAAGTTTGTCCGCGAGCTGCCATGCTAAAGTGCAAACTGTCAACAAACCCCCAAAGGGTTCCCCCTTTTTTGCATTTTTTGGGGGTCTGTTCGAGGTCAGATCACGTTCTCACCACAAACGAACCGCTCCAGAGTTCGTTTGAAAGCGTTTTTGAGACCACCTCTTAAAGCAGGTCTCGGTACGCTTGTTTTGTGGTGCGCACCCGAGTGCGATTGCTGCTTTCACACCTGACCAAACGAACCGCACCAAAAGGGGAAACAAACTCTGGTACGATTCAACCGAACTAAATGAGGCAGGTGTGAAAGCACCCTTAAATAATCTCTAGCTGAAATGCCACACACAGCATTAAACAATTACACACACAGCATATTGATTAATTATTGAGCTGTGAGCGTCTGTACTTTAGACCCCCTGCTGGAGTCTGGCTGACCTTCATGCTGGGCCTTTGACCTTGAAGTTCACATAATTAGTGTCATTAGTTTTCAAAGAGCAGTTTTTCACAGACCTTGTATCGACTCGCCTTTACATACAGTCTGTTTACTGCTTTACAATCTCCACATGATCATAAAACTTTGTACCTGAGAATGTCAGTGCTCCTCTCCTTTCACATAGTGACACTTGGTGCAATTTTTACCTGCCCTTCGAGAGCTTCTAGTTTGGCCCCCCACTGAGGCTCGGCTAAAAAAAGAGCCGCATGCTTCGGTTTCCGATGAGCCTAGACACAGATTCTGGACCTTCTCAGACTCCAGTGGAATTTTTAAAACGGATCACTCTGGAATGTTCTGGACGATTACGATGTCTTAGGGAGTGGCATTACCGAGACATTTCCACAAGGGGTGGGGGGGGACAACAGTGACACATCTGATCCAAATAAAACATCTCGCCTGTGTGGTGGTTCTGAAAAATGGCTCTGTGAGTGATTCATTTTCCATGAATCATTTAAAGTGAGTGACTCCCTGTGATTCTTCAGTAATGTGTTTGGCTGCATTTTGTATTATAGAAGACGTTGGACAAAACAAATCTATGTAAGTTCTGACGCTCCGAATGCCATCTCGTCATTTCTCGGGCCACGTTCACCTAATGTGATGTTTGATGCACGTTTTTTTTTAAGCGTCCTATCACACTGCTATTTATACACCACATTATCTGGAATACTATTTGGCGCTTCAGCGTTTATGAGGAATAAGCAGGCTAGTGTCGCATTGTAGACGTGATGTTATTAAATTTGCATATCATCATCATGAAGTATGAAGGTCATTAGAAGAAAGCAGTGATGGAGATTCCACACACACTTCTGTGTTTAGGAGGAGGTCAGAACTAGACATAGTTTAAGGTTAGGCAGATAAAACTGTGTGTGTGTGTGTGTGTGTGTGTGTGTGTGTGTGTGTGTCAATCTCCTGACCTGCAGTTGAACCCTTGTGTACTGAATGCCTGTACTTCCTCTGAGCTGTAACAGAGTGCTGAATTTAGCAGCTAGTTAATTAGCGAGGTAACATACAGGAAACCAGATATAGTTTTTAGAGTTTTCAGAATAAATAAAGAGAAAATTTCGAATGTAGAGCTGCAATAACTTCAGTTTAAAGCTCATTGGTTGAATTACAAGAATATGGGACTTGGTATAAGGTGATGTTCAGTGCTCAGGGAAACAGTCGGTGTCTGGAACTCGGTGTTTTGGACACCACTGTATCAGCAGCTCCTGAAAATAAATAAATCTCTTCTGTACTCGTGTGCTCAGTGTGAATCCGGATGAACAGCTAAACATGGGGTGTGTTAGTGAACTATCGCTTCTGTATCATTAATATTTGGTGTGTGTGTGTGTGTCTGTCATTCTCTTGTGTGTGAGGGGACTGTGTGTGTGTGTGTGTGTGTGTGTGTGTGTGTGTGTACTGTATTATACCCCCTCTAAGTCTCTAGCTAGATCTTGGCTGAAACACATATAGCTGTTCTCCAGAAACCCATAGCACCTCACCGTCTCGGATGACTGCACCGAAGTTCACTGGTGATTTTAGCTACTTGCCACGCCTCTGAGTTTGTTTACATTCTGCAGGGGCGTATCTTAAACGCTATCGGTCAAGTCTTTTAATACTCTTTGATGCCTCCTTGACTTAACCTTTAACCACAGATCCAGCATGCTAAAGCACTGACCTATGGAACACAGTAGTTTGTAGTTTTATACTATAATATAGTTAGTAAGTTTGGTGACTGAGATCCGCTCCTGACTGTCTGCATCAGAGTCTGGAACTACTTCTCAGCTATTCGGAACAGCCAGAGGACATGTAGACATTTCTGCTGTGCATCTCATGAATATTCATAGCTCCTGACGTGCACCAGTGCTGTTACTGTGTCATGGTTTATTATCAGACTGCAGACTAAAGTGTGTTATTGTGTATTACTGTTATATATTATTCTACCCTATGGAGTTTATTACTCCTGTGGTTCTTATCACTTTGTCCAGCTGTGACTGCACTAAAACATCTCAAACCCCTCCTTCTGCATGTCTTCAGACTCCTGCAGCCATCTTCATGTCTCTGCACAAGGAACATGACAGAACCAAAGTCCTGCTGCGTGTGTAATCCGTTACTGCACCACACCTTTCCTTATAGCTGCTCTCTTTTTCAGACAACAGGAGAAATGCTGACAGCGTAAGACATTTTATGGAAGGACAATTAGAGGAATTAGGATGTTTTTAACTTCTGGTTTTTATTTTTTAACTTCTGCTCTTTCAGTCTAAATAAGAGATTGTGCTCGTAATTATGCAATTCGTGTGTTCTGAATGCAGTAATGAGCCGTGTGTAATGTAGTCACACACATGCAGACACGCCAGCCTACAAACACAGGGAGTAGTAAAAGAAATCTAAAGTCTGATGTGTTAACAGCTTCTGGTGAATATCTTTAATTTAATTAGAAGCTTTCCTGCTGTGGAGATCCCATTCCTGGCTCCTCACACACTCACACTCACACACACACACACACACCACGGCGCCAATGAGGATCCGTTACTGAGCTAGTTGAGCCTGCTATCAAGTTTCTCCGCTCTATTCTCAGGTCCTCTGATTTACAGCTCTCCAAAATTAAAAAATAAACAAGGCCTTGATCTCCTGTCATTGTACCTGCTATTTCCTCTACATACATATAGCTGATATGATGTGCGTTATTTTATGCTATGTGAGATTGTGTGAGAGTGTGTGTGTATAGAGGGTTGCTGACAGCTTGGTGTTATCTGTACTCCTGCATTCTTTTAAATGTCCTAACATGTAATAACGCTATTAGAACAGGTTCAGCATGGTTAAGCTCACAGCATGAACTTATACCAATAGATTCATTTGGCGTAGATACGTGTTCGCTTGTTGAATCTATAACACTGACTGTAAGTTCATCACAGTTGTGAACACGAACATGGAGCATCCATTATTTCCCACTTTGTAGTTCAAACACACAAGTCCTAAATAAGGAAATTGTGACTACCTGCTTCTGAGGTGCAGCGTATGATTTCAGGTGTCTGAGGGAGCGGACGTCTGCTTAATTCAGTTCAATGCATCATTTACACGGTCATTCAGCGTGTCCTGCGGTAATGCCAGTGCATTAGGAAAACCGTAAGAGCAATGACGACGATCGTGCTGCGTTACACGCAACTGCTTTTTCTGGGAACATGCAGGTGTGTGGAAACACTGACAGAGCCATGCAGCTTCCTGTTAAACATATTCATCAGACTCGTATAATATCTTTTCTCTCGATGGTCCGAACCAGGGCTTCAGCTGGGACTAACCAACTTTTTTTATTTCTTTTATTTTTTTAAATTCTGAATTTATCTGTTTGGTGTTTAAACAGATCAGGGCCTGAAGTACAGATTTCACACACTTTTCACAAACATGTGGTTAAATGGTTAGTTTGGTAAATATAAATACACTTTTTTTTTTTTTCTTTTTTTTTATTTACATAACACCATCAGCTTGTGTTAGTCTGCGTGTCAGTTTTGGCCGAGTTGATAATCCGCCACAGCACGAGAATATTCTCTGATCAATTTTTTTGTTTGTAATGTTCGCTGTAGTTAGTGAAGCCTAAGTTAAGAAATAAAGTTATAGTGCTGGTGATTAATATGGTGCGTAGTTTTCAAACATTTTGTTTCAAAATTGATTAATCTGTTATTTTTTCTAACAGTGATCAAAATAATCATGTATTTACTGCCTCAAGTTGAAATAAAGAGAGTTGAACATCTGTATACAATTAAATTATTATGATATATTTTTTACACTCCTACATACACACAAAGATGTAAAAAGTCATATAAAGTGGCATTGTGGGAGATTTTTGCATTCTGCACATTCAAAACTATAAATTATTAACATACACCGACCAGGCATAACATTATGACCACCTGCCTAATATTGTGTTGGTCTCCCTTTTGCTGCCAAATCAGCCCTGACCCGTCCTGCACTGTGTATTCTGACACCTTTCTATCAGAACCAGCATTAACTTCTGCAATCTGAGCAACAGTAGCTCGTCTGTCGGATCGGACCACACAGGCCAGCCTTCACTCCCCACGTGCATAAATGTGGCTTGACCGCCCATGACCCTGTCTCCGGGTCACCACTGTTCCTTCCTTGGACCACTTTTGATAGATACTGACCACTGCAGACCAGGAACACCCCACAAGAGCTGCAGTTTTGGAGATGTTCTGATCCAGTGGTCTAGCCATCACAATTTGGCCCTTCATCAAACTCGCTCAAATCCTTACGCTTGACCATTTTTCCTGCTTCTAACACATCAACTTTGAGGACAAAATGTTCACTTGCTGCCTAATATATCCCACCCACTAACAGGTGCCATGATGAGGAGATCATCAGTCTTATTCATTTCACCTGGCACTGCTCAGTGTTATACCTGATCAGTGTAATAATGGAAGGTGATTTAGGGAGTAATGAGTGTGGATGAGTTGTCCAGCACAGTGTATTTTTGTTTAACTTGTTACATCATTTTAACCGAGCAAGGACCTTTCACTTGCTAGCAGATGTATCATTCATCTCCCTCTCCATAAAACACTACATCTAACACTACTGATATTACTACTACTAATACAATTTAGGAGCAATTTATTGTAATATTTGACCGTTCCTGTTCCAGCGCTCCACATCTCCTGCTTTGGTCTATGAAATGTGTTGGAGGGGAATAATAGAGCGGTTAATATCATTCTCTTCTCTTTAATGACCGGTACCAGTTCACTGCTTATCTTGTTTACAGGAAGTTCTGGGTATTAATGAAAGCAAACACTCCATTTAACCAGAAACGTGAACATATTTTTAACATCATTCTGCTTTACTCTCTCTGCTGTGTCGCTTGCAACATCATAATAAAAATGCATCATCTTAGAAATCCTGGCTGTATTGGCTATCTAACGTCATATCTTACTGGAGCCAGGCATGCAGGAAGTGATCGATTCTGAACCGGAATTTAGGCCTAGTGGGGAAATGGTTAAGTTTTTTAAGCTTCTTGAGGTGGATCTAAATCTGAAAACTGTTTTTATTAACTACTAGTTAAATATATTTTCAAATAACGCTTTCACTCTGAAGCAATTTTCTCATTTCTCACAGCTGCTGAGATTTCTCTTCTACATGTTGGCTTCTTCAGGGTCGCCTCCTGCTCGCTCTTGCAAGAATGTCTGTAATGGTTGCTCTGCTCTGGACTCCCTCTTCTCTTCCTCTCTGTCAGGATGGTGTGATGTCTGTTTAAGGTCACTGAAGGCTAGGGAGAGAATTTATTTAGGTTTTAACTACATTCAGATCTTTGGGGGTAAGAAGGGCTTGCTGTTATGAGCAGTTCATACTGTGAAGATTTTTTCTTCAAATTGTTATAGACCGAAGCTCCAGGGTGAAGAATAGTGTTGGTTTAAAACTAATCAGATTACAGCCAGTTGTATTGTTTAGGGTGCATTTTACATCCCCCATGTCAATGAGATTGTACAAAGTGCTGCCTTTTTTTTTCACATGCAAAGTTTGTTTTAAATTTGTACTCCCTCCTTTTCTATAAGCTAAACAAAGCTGTCTTCCTCAGCTCCAGCTCGTAATTGCACAGGATGCCATACTCCCAGCTGTGGGAAAACTAGTGCTGTGTGTGTGTGTTAGAGGCGCGTGCTCCTGCTCTGCCTGCAGATAGCTAAAATTCCCTTTTATGGCATTGAAGTGCTTTTCAAACAGGAAATGACATCACACTACGCTGAGGCAGAGCAGGAGTTGCTTCTGCTGTGCAACATTCCACACAGCATGACTCGCCTCCACTCTGATGCCTCGAGTCAGCTTATCCTCAACTAAAATAGCAAAAAAATCTATTAAAACTAACATGCGTTTGGAAATGAGTTCATAAATAAAAATACATGTAGGAGGAGTTGTGTTAGCTGATGGGCGGGGCCCCCATGTATACTGAAGGAGGAAGGGTGGACAGAAAAGGAGCTTCTTTTAAAGGTCTGCAAGAAATGCTTGTGGTTTTCAGTGTGGGGACAGAGCTCTCGCACGGCCGTCTTACGTCACTGCTTCTCTTTCCGAAGGTGTCGGGCGCAGAGGAAGTTCATGTAGCAGCTCAAAAGTCTGACGGCTTCTCAGTAAAGTCAGACGGTTCGAGTCTAATGTCTAGTGCACTTTATAATAAACAGGAACATTTAATATGTTTATATTAGGGGTTTAACACTGCCGCTATCTGTTTAGTGGTCCATATATCCATATCTGTATTTGTATTCAGGTATAAACCTGAAGTGGGCGTGGCCTAAAGCAGAAAGGTCCTTTTTCTACCTAGAGGAAGGGGCAGTGCGATGTCGCGCTACTTCTGACAGTTCGACATCATCACTCCTTTTCTGCAGTAGTCTCCACTGCAGGAGTTTCTTGAAACACGAGCAAAATTAATCTTGTTCATAGCTGAGTTTAGACAGTTCTGCTCAGGACCACCGAACATTCATGTTATTGAAAGTGTACTTTGTTTGTTGCTCACAATCACATTTTTGTGTTGCTTTCCACATGATCCCACCCAAGAGTGAGGCTTTTGTACTGACCTAAACCTTTTCGGTCAAATTTTCTGTCTGTGTTGTGTTAGTTTGAACGTAATTTGTATACAATTGATGACAATTAACAGATTTATTGCATAAACGTGTGCAATATTTATAAGACGATATAAGTAATAATCTACTGAAAGATCTTTTGTAAGATACTTGACTGCAAGTTAATTCTCACCTGGTAAAGGATCTAAATGCTTCTCTAAACTGTGGTTGATCCCTTTAAATTTGCTAGGTCTGTGTTACTGACCTCCAGCCATTTCCTGGTCATCTTTCAGCCTTTGTTTTCTTCCAGTGAAACAAAATTGGCCTTGTTGTGATTTTGCTTGCTTCCTCACATGATTCATCTTCCTGCACACATCAGTGCATTAGTTCGATCGTGTTTGAACAGATTAATAACGTGTGAGGGATTTAAAAAGCTTGAAGATGAAGATGACCGGTGTGAGAGATGTTAATCTGCTCATGTTTTGCCTTCACAGAACCAGCAGAAGACCCCAAACTGCCACATCCCTGTGGGAGGCCTTCTCCCATTTCCAGAAGATTCCATCAGGTAAACTTATCTTCTGCTCACGTCATCTTCGTTTAAAACACTCCTTTGACCTGATTAGTTAACAGTATGTCTAATAAACCTTAAAAGATATTACTGAACAGTAAGTTTAATTGATAAACCATAAATAAAATAAAGAATTTGTAATTATTTATAATAGCCAGTATTTGAACTCATGGGTTCATCATCCAAGGTGTGAGGGATGTTTCTGTTTTGTGTTTTTCTGACTTTCGCTTTTCCAACACTAACAATGTTTGTGTATCTGTGGAATTTTCAGTAGGTTTGGAGAAGGTATTCTCAGTGACCACAGTGACCTGATATCAACAAAACGATATAAAATATATCTGTAAAGCAACTCAACTGCTAACTTGGCTAAATTAATCACGTCTTTGGTTGCCTAGATTAATTTAGACTCCTCTAAATGATCTTCACTTTAAGCTAAATTTGAGTTTGGGAAGTGTCTCTCACTTGTGTGACCTAAAACGTGTTGATGTTTCTCAAGATTACTGTGTAGAGTGTGTTATCTTCCATGTTGCTTATCAGATCTGGTGGCTTTTGATTGTTAATTCTGTCCTGTTCTGAAGGTGTAAATCACTGCTGTCAAAAGTCTGTTTAGCGACTAACAGCTGTGTCTGGAAAATGTTCCCCGAGGCTGCTACTCTACACCACAATTAACGTGCCTTTTAAACCTGGTGTGTTTTTCAAGACGACCAATACCGAGGTCTTCTCTGTAGATGCTCTGTTTTTGACTTTTGTATCCATGCAGAGTGGGATTTTTTCCCCCCGTTGAACCAGTGGACTAAACACTGAGGCATCTCCTATGTCTGTGTCCACATTTGACCACCTTACATCACGGCATGCCATCCTGCCGGTTTAGGCAGCTCATTTTTACAGTTAGTCTCAGTCACATAAATAGCACTAATATGTTCTGAGAAACGGTGCATCACGGTCAAAGAGCTTCTCAGGGCTACGAGGCTTCAGACCATATAGAGTCAAAGTTCCAATTAAGAAAAGGTTTTCTTTGTCAATTTTGCGATTACATTTTTATTCACTGGACAACCCTGGTCACTTTATCATTATATATTCCACATTGTGGAAACATCCACAAAACCGATTAGTTCCTATAATCACTTAGCATCCATGAACAATTACTCTTTTCTTTTCAGGGGCTTTGTGTCTGAATATAAACGAACACCTCCCTGACCTGATCAGTCTCAAGAATTCAGCAGCACTGTTGTATAATTCATCTTAATTCACTTTCAAAGCAAATGCCTACACTTGTGAAAGTTTCTCAGCCCGGCGGTCAGGAAATGCAGTCATCTGCTTCCTCTGCTCATTAGTGTGAATGTGTAACTAACATTTCTAGCTACATGTTTCAAGTATGCTTCTGGTATTGTGTTGGTTTCATAAATTTAACAACTTCTTGCTTAGCTGAGTGGAAATATGGGTATTTTAAATGTGGTCATCATATTTGCCATTTTCTGTTCTTCAAAGATTTTTGTTTGGTTGGTTTATTTTTTTTCCGTTTTTTTTTTCTCTGGAGTTTCTCGATTGTGCAAGACCTCGTTCACTGACCCAGGAAGCGGATACTTTACTGGAAGCACACTGCCAAAATATTTATATCTTGGCTTGATCACCAGTTGCCTTTTTTTTTTAGTGATGTAGCTCGGGTCTTTTCTTAAGCGATTTCTTGAAGGATAGCAGAGCTAATGATGTCAAAGTGGATCCTGTTGCATCTCAAATTTTCTCACATTTTTGGCATGTGGGAGGTATGTGGAGAGGTTCTCTCAGGAATCACAGCGGAAGAATGTGCTTCATTGTGTAAAGAGAGATCAGAAAAGGCTTGAACCCATCGTTAAAATGTCTACGAAGTGTTGGGCAGAGCCTCTCATCGACTGATTGTGTAATAACACTTAATGCCATTATACTATCTGCTTTTGTTGTCAGATCACACAGCTAATCACTCAGATACTTTATAAATCTCCACTTTAAACATCTCAGTAATGGCCTGTTTCAAAACACACACTCTGCTGTTGTCCTTCAGGCCGATTTCCTCAGAGACCGCCATTAATAGGACTCCTTGTTGACTCCTTGTAGAAACAGATGCCCTGTCTGAAATCTCTGCCTTTCCACACACACTAGGGTACTCTTGATGCAGCAATGTCCTTTCTAGTTTAAGAAATCACTCCTTACTTTTTGTAGGTGATGCAACTAACAGAGCAGCATATTTATATTATGTATTTATTTTGTTCAGAAAATTGTTAAATCTGAAAGAAGGAATTTGTTTCAACAAATAATGAACAGTGTGTCCTCTATTACAGAGACACGCCCAGAGTTACTTCATATATTTAAACAGGGCAGTAAATCTCTCTCTGGATATCCCTCACAAATGGTAGTCACCTGCATTCTCATATCTTAGGACACTTTGTTTTCTGTCTTGTCTTGTGATGTTTTTATGTCTCTGTGCTGCTGATGCATGTGTGTGATTACAGGGTTCCTGTAAGCACGAGCTGTAACGGGCCTCTCGGTTTCCTGACACTCTGAACAGATGAAGTTGTTAGCGTGCGCTTAGCTAGGCTAATGCATTACGGTTTTCGAAAACTGAAAGTTGCAGAACTTGTATTTTTTGTGCTGTTCTACCTGAGGTTGTCTGAAAGCCCATATTTATAAGCATATTATAATGTTAAATTTGAACATTTTCCCAAGATTGTGATCTTATATAGTACATTAAAGCAGTATGTTTTAATACATTGGTTAAAGTTACTATTCGAGTTTTTTTGGGCTGGACTTTATCCCACTTTATTCAGTGTTATCTCGCATTGGATAAAAATGCATCACTATTCAGGTATTTGTTTTGCTCAACATCCAAACGAAATCTGTAAGAAAATATGGAAAAGGTGAGCAGTGTTTGGCAGTGTTATGAATCTGAGAGCTGTGCACAGGTCAGAGGCGTGCATTTGGGAGCTGGCTTTTATCGCTTATGTCTAGAGGAAGCACGTCGAAGAGATGCAGTAAGTTTCCTGGAATGTCCAGCACATCTCCATTAAAAGTAATATATGACAACAGACTGGTATCAGGTACATAGAGTTACATTATACCCATTTACCCCAGGAACAACGCTGACTGACCATCAATTTATTATAATCCACATAAAATGTTTTAATACAGAGAGGTGTGGTGGCTCAGCGGTCAGTGTGCTGGGTCACTGATCAGATCTGATCTACAATTCTCAAACATCCTGCTCACAAGTATCAGAGAGATTGTGGCCTTTTAACTGGGCAGGTTCCCACTTGGCTAACTTGAGCATTTGTTCATTAACATTTATTTAAATAATAAACTTAGGCAGAATCCAAAGATGAAACTTTTTCAATCTAGTGAATTTGTGCAGAATTTTTTTAAACCTGTGTTTTTGCCAAATATACTGTAATGTGTCATGTAGATTTTATGAACTTTCAAATAAATATAGAATGAAAAAAGAAAGAAGAATGGATAAAAATGGCTCAAAACCAGGTAAACTGACTGATATGACCAAAGGTGGTCTAATGATCACGCTTGATTGACCTCCAGGACTTGCAGCTGCTGCTCCACTCAAACAGAAGTGTACATGAATGACCTCAACCTTTACATGTACACGTAGTGATGGCGTTTTGGAGAATCAGGTGCTGACCGTAACTAAAAGACACCACTAGCACCATAAACCAGGGGACACATTCTGGCAGAGAGTTTGTACATCTGTGTTTTAATGCTGCAAGTTCGACATAGTCTAATTAGAAACTGACCCTAGTACTTTAAGGGTACATTTTTACGTCTTGTTAGACTCTACACTGCTAAACTTGTTGCTCACGCAGTCTGGAAACCTGCTGTGTGTTTTATCTCAAAATCAGGAAGTGAGAAAGAATAAGAAAAAAATGGTGCTAGATGGCGCTTTGTGGTGCAGTCAGTATAACTGTAACAAGCACTTGACATGGTGTGGGTGAAACATCCCCTTCCCCCTGTGAACCCTCTTAAAGCTGCAGCTGTGACTCCTGTCATGAGTCTGCTATGAAGAGTTTACCCTCACGTCCCGTTCCCTAAATTTAGGGTGGGCATTGCTGGGACGGGCAGCCGGAATGCAAGCAGACCCTCTGCATAGAACCTGTGCTGACAGTCAAGAGAAATCGCTGTGAAGAAAGCGCTTTAGAGGATGATGAGATTCCTGTGACATCACTAACTGAGGAAAGCCAGCACACTGCTGCTCTCATGTGCACCACCAAACAATAGCAGCAGACAGGAAAGCTCTTCTCTGGACATTTCGCTGGAATCTGTGCTAAATTGTGACGATGTTTGCTGTTTTTGAATTTCATTGAGTTGAAAAGGGTTCGGGTTAACCTCAGTCTTCAGAGACCTGAATGCTGTGTGAATACATGGCCTAAGAAACAACTCAAACGTAGAATGTTTATTGCACCAGAACTTAAAGAGCAGAGGGTTTTTTTTTTTTACTGTAAGCCTGCGGTTTGCCTTTCTCACTTTCGGACTCAAAATGGTTCCTCTGCTATGGGGCGCTTTTATGAAGCTCTTCCTCTTTTGTTCGGCGATGTTAAAAGCGAGGACGTGTCTGCATCTGTGTTTCCACATCGTGAAGAGCATAAAGCATAGCTCGAATTCCTTACAGTTGTCTGTATTGTGCACGACTAAATTTGGTTGCACCGTGTTTCAGTGTAAGCCACATGCTCGTTGGACTTTACATAGGCTTCGGTTAGATGCAAATTACACGTCTGTGCGCTCCACCTACCATGCTGATGTTTAAATCCGATGAGTGGCTATGAGATTTCAGACCCAGTGTTGGTTTTGGCGGGGCTCTTGTTTGTTTTTTTGGCTGTATCCTTTGGCATTCCTTTTTTTCTCAGGCTGAGGTGAGGTGTGCTGTCTGTTCTGGACGTTCTCTCGGAGGCCTGCAGAAGGACACACATGAGGAACATTTTCAGATTGTGCCTCCGTTTGAAGCACTTGTAAATAACCATCACTGGTCTCAGTCTGCATTTTTGTAAATGATCAGGAGTTTATTGTGAAGCAGCATTTCTTAGTTTGTCGGTCTGTTCAGCAAGGGCATTTTTACTGACCACTATTTACTTTTAAATGTCCTGCTTTGTGAAATACTGTCCTCCTCCCTTTTGTTATTCAAAACAAGGAAGCTAAGTCTTATTTTAAAATCCCAGTTGTGAAGGGGAAGTAAACATCATTTAGGCAAGACCCATGGGTGGGGCAGGTGGGGTTCTGTGATTTAAGAGAACAATGACAGAAATTTACATCATTCTCAAATTCATAAAAATGCACAATGTTTTTGGTAGATAATGATGGAATGTTGTCATAACAGCAGGCACCTCTTTAAACTCTAAAAGGATAAAGTGTGTGTGAGAGTGAGTCAGACAGAGTTCAGTAACACATGTGGACAGGGTTCATATGTGTTACTGAGCTCTCACACACACAGGAAGCAGTGTGTCAGTTCTACATCTCATCTGATTTATAAATTATTTGTGGTGCTGCTGTCTTTCTCCTTACTTTGATTAATGACAACACACAAACCAAAATACAAGAGTGCCTGTATATTAATCTTGAAAAAGAGTTGAAAAAGAAATGTGAATGCATAAACATTTGTCTTTTTTTTGGCAGGTTTAACAGTGACGCAGACACACAAGAGCAGTCATGGTGGCTCTATCGCTAAAGATCGGGGTGGGAAATGTGGTTAAAACAATGCAGTTTGAGCCCTCCACCATGGTGTACGACGCCTGTCGCATCATCCGGGAGAGAGTTCCTGAAGCGCAGCTCGGCCAGCGTGAGTGTCTCCTAACACACACCCGCCTGCAGTGAACATCTGAAACGGCCTTTTAAAATTTCCCTCTATTTATTTTCCTGTTGAATTCAGAGCACTTTGTCTTCAAACCAGATTCTGTGTTCAGTGCAAGACTTCCGGTCAGCACTCTGATCCAGTGACCTCAGTTACTCTTAAGAAAAAGTCCTGAGTCCACCCTTCTGCCTCCACAAAAGCCCCTCCCATAGGAAAAATTGAATGAACACTCTGCCAAAACCTAAAAATATCTCAGAATATAAAATGCAACTTCAGGGTTTCTAACAAAGCTGCTTTTTACTCTGTGATCAGGGTGTGGCTAGTTCTTCCAGTCTTACATAATAACTTCCCTCTGGATGTGGTTCTTGTCATTCTTGTACAAACCTGTGAGTAATTTTCCACTTTGAGCGCCTGTTTTTGGCCAACGTCAACGACTAATATGGAATGTTCAGCATCTTAAGTAGCGGACTGTAGAGAGACGCTATATAGTCCCTCAGGGGTAAAAATGCTGATTTTTTTTTTTTTATGCCTAAAGAGAGGATCTGCTCGATGTGGTTGAAGGACATCAAGAACTTTTATATACTGAGACGGGGGGGAACATTTAAACATTTACATTGCATAATACCACCTTGAGTCCTTTCTGGTGGTTGCTGAGGTCTGTGCCCTTTAAAAGGAAAAGAGATATGCAGATTTTAGCACCCATTTAACACCTCAAAGCTATTGTGGACATCTGTAATGGATTTTCTATAAATATAATCCTGGCGTAATTAAAACTGCACTGACACGAGTGGACTGACTCTTTTATTACCCAAAGCTGCTGTATCCTCAGTACACTAAACACATCATTAGAATAAGCTGACTGTTCTTCTTGCTCTTCTCCAGCCAACGACTATGGCCTGTTCCTGTCCGATGATGACCCAAAGAAAGGCATTTGGCTGGAAGCAGGAAAAGCCCTGGACTACTACATGCTGAGAAATGGGGTGAGTCAGTCATTCTGAGGCAAGAATGTCTACTTGCTACCACATGTTTTCTCATGTAAAGAAAGTACACTGCTGAGGAGGGGGATCGTGTGTGCGTGTGTGCGCACACCTACATATACTTAAATTCCTAGTAGGTCTACCCCTCATTCCATGTCTTCCACATTTTATGAAGCAGCTCGTCTGTTGTATTGTTTGTTGTCACTGCAGTGATAGATGGAGTTCATTATCACAGTTGGCTCCCATAGCGGTAGTGGGAGACGGCTAGGCAAGCGTTTACATGAAAGCAAAACGTTTTGCAAGTCAGCAAGTGGCTGAAATCTGCAAACTTCCACTTTCACGTCTGAACATGATGCACATGTAAAAGTAATAATTTTCTTTTCTAAGAAGAGGCCCATCTTTTCTGAACTTTAATACAGCATTATACATCTTCTCAGAAAAGATTAGCCCTTTCTTATTTTTAGCAAGTTAAAAACAATCTGCTGATATGAAATGCAGTAGTTTCATCATAATTGCACTTCAACTAAATATAATGCAGAAGTAGCAAAATAGTA
This sequence comes from Hemibagrus guttatus, assembly GCA_033459395.1. Taxonomy (NCBI): domain Eukaryota; kingdom Metazoa; phylum Chordata; class Actinopteri; order Siluriformes; family Bagridae; genus Hemibagrus; species Hemibagrus guttatus. The sequence goes on along the minus strand of JAUCMX010000015.1, from coordinate 604,565 downwards.
GGTGCTCATTGCACTTAAATGATTGTGATGATTCGAGACATGTCTGCTGTAATTCTGTGAATTCTTTGGACCGGATCTGATCCGGTCTTAGCAGAGTTTTCAATCATTTTCAGCATGCTCAGTCTTGAACACAGCAAGGTGATGTGAGCACGACTCATAAAGCACCGTTTAATCACACATACACAAAGCTGCATCACAGGTCCATCCAGTAAAATATCACTTTTAGCTAGAGTTACCTTTTCTGTCAATTAGTACAGCTCCGGTGCATTGATTAGATCGGATGGAATTGGTAGAAAGTGTCTCTAGTCTGACACGGCTTGTTTTTGCAGGACACACTCGAATACAAGAAGAAACAGAGACCACTCAAGATCCGCATGTTGGACGGGACAGTGAAAACAGTCATGGTGGACGACTCCAAAATCGTCACTGACCTGCTCATGACCATCTGTGCCAGAATAGGTATGCAGAGTGACAGTCACTAAAAAAAAAGAAAATCAATCAATAAATAAAAAGGCAGGCCTCATGTATGCCATGTGTATTTAGGTTAATTTTTCTTGTCAGTCTGGAGTATGTTGATTACTTTTGAACACGTTTTCTTTTCAGGCATTACAAATCATGATGAATACTCCCTGGTGCGTGATATCGGTGAGGAGAAGAAGGAGGAGACCACAGGGACACTGAAGAGAGACAAAACCCTCCTGAGGGACGACAAAAAGATGGAGAAACTCAAGCAGAAGCTCCACACTGATGATGAGTGTATGTCAAATTGTCGCTGCACTAAAACCCACAGTTTTTATCGTTTTAATTGGTTAATAAAAGCCATGAGTGAACACATCAGAATAGGCTGCTCGGGGGTTTTTGTTGTTGTTGTTGTTGTTGTGGTTTATAAGGACCACATTGTGTACAATTTTGATCACATTAGCAACACATTGCATTGTAGTTAAGAAAAGAATTTTAAAATCTTGTGTTGCTTTATGTGTTCAGTGAACTGGCTGGACCATGGGCGAACGCTGCGTGAGCAGGGGGTGGAGGAGACGGAGATGCTGCTCCTCAGGAGGAAGTTCTTCTACTCTGACCAGAATGTAGACTCCAGAGACCCAGTTCAGCTCAATCTGCTCTATGTACAGGTACACAACCCAGCCTCACAAAGGTAGAAGATGGTTTTCTCACGTCTCGCAATCTCAACAAACTATAGAGGTCACTGTCAAACTTTTGGAGTTTCCAAGGATCAAATTTAATATCATTTCACGCTATGAGTGTGTTATGTTGATTAACTCTTATTAGCATGTGCTCTTATTTTAAAATCTTATAATAGGTTTTCAGTAGGCACATTTTTTTAAGTGATATATACACATTACAGTCTCAGACTCAGTATCTCTGCCCACAGTTCACAGAGGACCTGATGCTTATCTTGCACGTTGCGTACTCGTACTTCTGGGATCTGCTCTAAATCTCTACTCTCGATCTCTGAGTAACGGCTGCATCTTTACAACCGATTACAATTAACCAGTGTAGAAATGTTACTGGAGGAATATGAACATAACCATGGCATGCTGCCATCTCACACGTGACATTTTACATAGCTTCATAATTTAGCAACAGAAGTTTGCATTATTTAACTTTACATACTTGGGGGGCACGGTGGCTTGGTGGTTAGCACGTTTGCCTCACACCTCCAGGGTTGGGGGTTCGATTCCCGCCTGTGTCTGTGGAGTTTGCATGTTCTCCCTGTGTTCTCCCCGTTTCCTCCCCCGGTCCAAAGACATCCATTGTAGGTTGATTGGCATCTCTAAATTGTCCGTAGTGTGTGATTGTGTGAGTGAATGAGAGTGTGTGTGTGTGTGCCCTGCGATGGGTTGGCACTCCGTCCAGGGTGTATCCTGCCTTGATGCCCAATGACGCCTGAGATGGGCACAGGCTCCCCGTGACCCGAGAACAGATCGGATAAGCGGTAGACAATGAATGAATGAACTTTACATACTTTAATATAGTGTTATGTGTTAAGTTATACTGTTTGCAGACACAAGTGAGGTGAAGCTTTAATGCATTTTAGGCCCATCAACAGTACACCTGAGTCCATTATATTAGGGCAGTGTATTTAAACTCTATTTATTGGTTTATTCCACTCATAGCGTGTCATAAAAGTAACACGACTTGCTATAGTAACTGTAATCTGTAGTTTTAATCCTGAGTAGTAAATTTGAGAGATTACTAACACACAGTCTGTTTTCCACACAGGCACGAGACGACATTCTGAACGGATCCCACCCTGTCTCTTTTGACAAAGCCTGCGAGTTTGCTGGTTACCAGTGTCAGATCCAGTTTGGTGACCACAACGAGTCCAAACACAAACCAGGATTCCTTGAGTGAGTTTTTATTTTTATTCATCATACCTCATTTTTTTGCCTCATTTCCTATTTTCTGTTTTTTAGTTTGTTAGGATTAGTTGTTATATCATATAGATGTGTCGAAATTCAGACCAAACTTCCTTCCTCCACATAATAATAATTGTTTACATTTATGCTGACCAACGAAATGAAAACTCTTCATTTCTTTATATCCCTCTAGTTTGAAAGAGTTTTTACCCAAAGAGTACGTGAAAAACAAAGGAGAGAAGAAGATTTTCCAGGTAAGGGGCTCAAGTTGACCCCTCTGGTTTGAGGTCATCGTAGGAGCGAGCATAACAGCATGCTCAGGAATTTGGCTGGTGGCGGCTGTGTTTTCCTCTCTCTCTCTCTCTCTCTCTCTCTCTCTCTCTCTCTCTGCTCCAACTAGGAATGAAAGCACACACTGATAACATATGAGTCGGTCAAATTTAAAACATTTGCCGCAGCATCTTTTATTGTTCCCCAAACATTTATTTTAATGGTGTCTGTAGAGCGCCGTCTCAGAAAAGATGAAAGCAGTTAATGCCCGAGGCTGCAAATGCACTTCAGTAAGAAGGCTGTGTAATAAAAGTGCAGTTATCTGTTACCTCAGTACATGTGTAGTATTTGGAATAGCTAGTGTTTGTATTCTGGTGTGTTCGGACTCTCCAAGGACATCATTTATAAAGGCTAATATGAAATAGTCACTCATACTGGCTATTGATACTGATGGATAATCTGGTGTGTTGGATGTTAGACTGAGTTTTCTTTCCACCAATCAGGCACACAAGAACTGCCAAAATATGACTGAGATCGAGGCCAAAGTCAGCTACGTCAAACTGGCCCGCTCTCTCAAAACCTACGGAGTGTCTTTCTTCTTAGTAAAGGTAAAATACTATTTCATATTCATCATGCAACTGTTTCAGATGACCGATAACTGCCCACACCCAGAATGCTGCATGCTTGTAAAGGGTTTGGTGATTAACACCAGAAATAGCTTGTTAACAGACTGCATGAGATATGTCTCCCCACCCTGCAGGAAAAAATGAAAGGAAAAAACAAGCTGGTCCCTCGCCTGCTGGGCATCACCAAAGAGTGTGTGATGAGGGTGGACGAGAAGACCAAGGAGGTGATGCAGGAGTGGAGCCTGACCAATATCAAGCGCTGGGCTGCTAGCCCTAAAAGCTTCACTCTAGTGAGTTCAGGCTTTGTGTGTGTGTGTGTGTGTGTGTGTGTGTGTGTGTGTGTGTGTGTGTGTGTGAGACAAAATAGATTTTCTTTTCTTTTACTCTTTTATCTAATCCTGCTTTGACCCCTAAGCCCCGCCCCCACAGGAATTTTTGTGTGTACTTCTTGTTTTAAATACTTATTTAACTTGTTTTTGTTTCTGAATCCTGAATGCCGCATTAATAGTTAAATAGGGACGTGTTTGCTGTAATTTCATGTTTGAATATAATTCCTTCAAGATGGTGTCTTATGACACATCTAGTTGCATAATAGCGCTATAAAATGTTTCTGATCCACAAGAAGAAAGTTTTATTTTATTTGAAATGTCAAAAGCATTAGTTCTAAGGCATAGTTCTTCTTTATTATAATATTAATAATAAATAGTAATAATAAATAATAATAAGCGCTTTCTAAGGCTTATCCTCGATATTAATGGTATGATTTTTAAAATATCCTTTTCACATCATGAATGGAAGCGAGGCTACGTGCATGTCGGTGTATCTTTATTTTTGAATGTCTCAGGAAATATTCAAGAAACTATTTCCTGGCAAATTACCAAAGAGCTGGAAGCTGTCAGAAACACACTTGGTATTAAAGGTGTGGCCAGTCCATAGTATTTCTCAAGCAGTATCAGTGTGAACAGGAGCCATCTGTGGACAGCCATCAAGGCTTTATCATTGTCACTGTAATGCAAGCTTTGTTATTAGTGGAAAAGTCTTAAAAAAAAATCTATTGTCCAGCTCAGACAGGAAGTCACCCAAATGAGAATGATATTCACGTTACATTCTGCAGCATGTAAGATGTCAGTATAAGTAAACTGTCTGAATTATCATGGAGTTATATTAAATTACAGCTGTTTTCACATTCCTGTAAATGTTTTTATTCCCCACTGTAACATCTGATCGCTATCACTTCTATAGGACTTTGGAGATTATCAGGATGGCTACTACTCAGTGCAGACCACTGAAGGAGAACAGATCGCACAGCTGATTGCTGGGTACATCGACATCATCCTCAAAAAGGTAACTGGTTCTTGATGAATTAGACGGTGTAGCTTGCTGCTGTGATGTGTCTTGGCGAACGAGTTGTTATCCTGATTTATGTTGTTTTCTCCAGTGAGCCATTTTACATATAATACATTGTACAATGGTCTGAAAAACAAAGGTCAATAATACACTGTATATATTCATATACAAGAGTACAATAATCTTTTCTGTACTGTTCAGCATTACTCATCTTTTAATATCAGTATAGCTAAAAATAGTGCACACACCATCGATTGGTGAAATACAATCATTCCAGACTCACCCTGACTAATGTCTGTGGCTGAAATTGCTTCATTTTCCACCACAAAAATATTCAGCAGTGTAATGGTCAAACTGTTTTACTTCCTGGTTCATTTACAAGGCACCATTATGGTTTTAAACCCTAATTCAATGGTTTTTTAGTTTTTATTTAACACTAAAACTAACAAGTGCTATTCTTTTTGTGAATTCTTTAGCATTTTGTGAAGGGAAACTTAAAGAAGAAGTATTTATTATCGCCACACATACATTACAGCACAGTGGAATTCTTTTCCACACATATCCCAGGAAGAGGAATGTTGAGGAAGTTGGGGTCAGAGCACAGGGGCAGCTATGATACAGTGCCCCTGGAGCAGAGAGGATTGAGGGTCTTGCTCAATTGCCCAGCAGTGGCAGCTTAGCAGTGCTGGGGCTTCAACCCCGATCTTCCGATCAGCAACCCAGAGCCCCTCTCTCTCTCTCTCTCTCTCTCACTCACTCACTCACTCACTCACTTTCCAGTTAGTTTTATCTGAACACCTCCTCTGCATTGGTTAAGTAGCATTTTTGCGTGAAGATGCTGCCTGTGATTCCCAGGAGACCGTGGAATTCCACAACAAACCTCGATGCTTGACCTTTGTGGAGTAAACATCTTGGCAACAAAGTGCTTCTTTCAGGCTCCTGTGATATATAACATGGGAAAAGTCACAGGAACTAACCGTGTGAACTGTGTGTGTCCACAGAAAAAGAGCAAAGACCACTTTGGCTTGGAGGGGGATGAGGAGTCGACCATGCTGGAGGATTCTGTTTCACCTAAAAAGTAAGCATGATGGTCCATGCTATCATCTCTGGCTGTTGTGTGATAAATGTGTTTACTCCAGGATGCAAAAATTGCCCACATTCACAAAGCTTTTTTAACTGATGGAGAGTTAAAAGAATAGCTGAAAATGTTCATTCTAAAGCTGGTATGCAGCCCCGACCCGTTATTCATAGAGAAGCTGAAATGAAACTATATGCAAATTCTGAAAATCTCTAATGACATTTATTCAAATGAAGACGCTTCTTTCACAATTGCAAATGAAATGCAAATAAGGTTTGAGGCAAATCTGTGATTGCTATCCCTGCCTTTTTTTTCTAACGAATCCATTATCTCTCTTGAATCTTTTGTGTTTTGTCACTATATTTTTATTTTAATGTACTGTAGCATGCTATATGATTGTGTATTAGTTTATTTTAAATCCCATGATTTTCACCAGGTATATCATGGCTAACGTTTCTGGTGTTCATTGCTCACAGATCGACAGTGATGCAGCAGCAGTTTAATAAGGTGGAGAGGGTGGAGACAGGCTCTGTGGCCCTGCCTGTCATCATGCGCCCAGGTGCAGGAGGTCCAGAGTGCATCTATACAGGCTCCATGCCCAAGGCCAAGCAGCAAATCACCACTGGCCAGATGCACACTGGGCACATGCCACCACTGGTGAGCTTTACTAAGTACTGACTAAGTAGAATACCTGATACAGCTGATTAAACACAGACCGTTTCTGCTGAATCAGGTACAGTATTGATCGGTCAAGTGCTTTTCCACTCCTTTTGCATTAAATTGGATCTCTGTTCATATTTTTACTGCTGTACACAATCATGTTATTTGCCAATGAGAGCATGCAAATAAATAAATAATAAATCGAGTACATTGACGATGTCAAATCTTTGCATGAATTCTACATAAGTTACTGCAGAAATGCAGACTAGAACATTGATAGCTGACGGCAAATCATGCCATGAGTTTATAATAAAACAGTGCTGCTTTCACATTCTGTGCAGTTTGAAAGCACAGTTAGTGGTCATTGTGTCTGTGATATAAAATCAATGCTAATTAACATGTGAATGTATTCAACTGCTCAAACATTTAATTTTTTTTAATTAATAATTTTTAGACTACTTTGAAGGATCTAGTGTAAAACTCTGAAATGTCTTTACTGTTGCAGACCACAGCTCAACAGGCTCTGACCGGCACCATTAACTCCAGTATGCAGGCAGTGCAGGCGGCCCAGGCCTCTTTGACTGACTTTGACTCTCTACCACCACTGGGCACTGATGCGGTGAGACACACTCACCCTTTTTATACTTCCACCACTCTCGTTACAAGCAATACAGACCGATCTTCGGTTCAGACATCTGGTAGTAATCCTAATTTTTATGTCCTTGTCCCAAATTGTTTTGCTTGTAAGGCCTCTCAAGCCTGGAGGAAGAACAAGATGGATGAGTCCAAACATGAAATTCACTCTCAGGTGGATGCTATTACTGCAGGAACAGCATCTATGGTTAATCTCACTGCAGGTGAGTCTACGTGCAGGCATGTTGTTGCTAATGCAAACACTAATTTTCTAAATAAAAATACATTTTAAATTCAGTAGCTAATAAAGGGTTAGTTGAAAATCAACATGAACTTTGTTTGCTTAGAACCAGTGTCCTTAACTTAGGCCTGGTTTGTAACTATGAGCCTCAACAGCTTATAGGCACCAGCAAGACGTTTAGAACATCAGCACCCCAACCAGAGGGTGCTTTCATACTGTGCAAATTTCACACACATACACACACACACATCCACTTAGAACATGCGGTCTGTGTCATAGGGGATCCAGCGGAGACGGACTATACAGCTGTGGGCTGCGCAGTGACCACCATCTCCTCCAACCTGACTGAAATGTCCAAGGGTGTAAAGTTGCTGGCGGCTCTGATGGAGGACGAGGGTGGAAACGGACAGCAGCTTCTGGGCGCCGCCCGTAACCTGGCCTGTGCCGTGTCGGACATGCTGAAGACCGCTCAACCTGCCAGTGCTGAGGTACCGCACTGTCTCTGTCAGTGCTCAAACACTCAAGCACAGTATCACCACACGTATGTTAACACGATTGTGTCCTTCACAGCCTCGCCAGAACCTCCTACAGGCTGCGGGTAACGTGGGCCAGGCCAGCGGAGAGCTGCTGCAGCAGATAGGAGAGAGTGACGCTGACCAGCAGTTCCAGGTGGGACACCTATTTACATACATTCCTCTGACTCGAAAGCAACCAAGTAACTAAATTTAACCTGAATTTTCTTTGTCATGACCTTTAACCAGTCCTTAGGCAGAGGATCATTCAGACACACGAGACGGATTCATCATTATAGTCAAATGATGGTAACAAAACGTCCTCCGAAGAAGTGTAATTAATTATCACCTGCCAATCATATTAATTCTTCCATAATCACACTTCGTCTACTCTAGCTGGAGAACACATTTAATCAAAATGTGGACTACTTATTACGGAACTTCACTCAACAATTTAGAGAACATTTACTTCCTTGTTTCATTTAAATTTGTTATGCAAGATTTTTCGTTTATCAAAAGCAGGAATTGTCTTTCTGTGAATTTATACTTTTAAAGTAATGTTGCACAATATAGTGGTGACAAATTGGACAAAGCTTGCTATTTCTGAGCACTTTAGGAAATGTTATTAATTCTCTTTAACCATATAGGTTTTTTTGTGCATGTTTTATTAAATAATGGCATTGTTGGGAGCCGTGGGGGAGAAATCAATGAATCAATTAATTAAAAATAATGATACACGTTCATGAGCTGATCCCAATGTGCAGCATTGTAATATTTGTCAGTATTGTGCAGCCTTATTTTAAACATTATCATTTGAGCCTACAGTCTGCTTCTTATCTCCATAATTGTTGAGTGAAAACTTCTGGTGTGGGGTCTGTAATTGTGTAGTGTATAAATGAAATCTGCTCACAAAATATCTAAATCGGTCAGGAGAATAATCTCTCTTGTTCTAAAAAGGTATGGGTCTTTTAGTTTAGCTAGGGTGATCAGTTATTTAGACTAGAAAATAGCTTACATAATATTTGAGGAGTAACCAGTCCTTTCTTTCTTCACTGACAGTAATTTTAACAAGCGTCCCGCTGGCTTGTTTTTGCAAAGTGCCTTGCACTAATCTGTGGCACTAAACCAGTGCAGTGACCCTTAATAATATTATCGGACTTTTTTTTGCCGCAGTAGAATGGGATAATTTCTGCTCACTCTGTAGGTTTCTCTTTTATGTGCTTTGGGCTAAGTATTTATTAGAGTTACATGTCAGACATCGTCCTGTTGGATTTTCTGTTCATCATTTAAAGACTTCAGTTTTACATTTCTGTAACACTTTTGCCATTTTGATGGTGGCTTGGTGATGATGAAGTGAAGTCAGACTACTTGTATTCTCCTTCAGTAAAGTTGTATGCTCAGGAGAGACACTCTGGTGTGTGTTGCATTCTGGTCTCAATAAACAGCAGAAAGAAAATGATGTGGATCACAAATTTCTACATTACACAAATTTCCACCCATTCTGGATGTCTGGCTTGTCAGCCGTGTTGCCTGTCAGTTTAAAATGAGGGGCTGTATTGGTTTAATTTCTGAGCAGCCAGCTTCAGATAACATCACTGTAAAATCAAAAAATCACTGAATATATCTTGAACACTCACTTGTCCTGTGATTTAAAGGATAGACAGGTGATAGGAGTGCCACTGCCTAGGTGAGATGTTCATGTCAAGCAAGTGTCGTTAATTTGCGGGAGAATTCACAAATTAAAGAATCGCAAACTTTACACATAAATCAAAAGCCCAGTTGAGCTTGTGTCTGTACAAAACTAATCAACGGTAAAATACTAAAATGTGTGTGTGTGTTGGTGCGTGCTCTTGCAGGACATGTTGATGAAGCTGGCTAAAGCTGTAGCTACAGCAGCAGCAACTCTGGTCCTGAAGGCAAAGAACGTGGCTCAGAAGACAGAAGACTCAGCTCAGCAAAACCGGGTCATCGCTGCTGCCACACAGTGTGCCCTGTCCACCTCTCAGCTGGTGGCATGCACACGGGTGAGGAATAAAACACACTTGCACCACATTTCTGTCTGCTTAAGGCTTCTTGTTTTAGGATTTATGCTTCATTATGGCTTTAGCCATGTGGAAATAATTCCTTTGGACAGAATCACTGATTTAAGCCTCATGCTTCTGTGTGTCTCTCCAGGTGGTGGCTCCTACCATCAGTTCCCCAGTATGTCAGGAGCAGCTGATTGAGGCAGGAAAACTGGTGGCTAAATCAGTTGAAGGCTGCGTGGAGGCGTCACAGGGAGCCACCAACGACGAGCAGCTGCTAAAGCAAGTGGGCGTGGCCGCCACAGGTGTCACCCAGGCTCTTAACGAGCTGCTGCAGCACATTAAGCAGTATGCCAGCGGAGGCCAGCCAATCGGGCGCCATGGAGAGGCCACAGACCGCATCCTGGATGTAACCGAGAACATCTTCAGCTCCATGGGAGATGCAGGTGTGGCAACGGAGATGATCAGGCTATTTCAGCACAGGCTTGACACAAACACAGAAAGTTTAGATAGATAGTTTTTGTGGTTGTTAACTGCAGTATAATTTTATGGCCGTCTGTTGCCTTCAAGGTAGTTTTAGAATTGCTTTGAAAATGCTGACAAATCTTAACCTGATTACCAACCAGCTCTGTTGGAGACTTTGTAAGACTTTTGAGGTTGCCATTTAATGGACAAATTTGAGCAGCTCTGTCTGGCTAATTTTTGAAAAATGAAAACAGAAGCCTGTAAAGAAAGTAGACAGAAAAGTAGCCAGTAAATGAAAAAAGAAAAGAGCCCCGGTGAGTACCTTTTATAAATTATTACAGGGTTATTAAGGGTCTAGTAACACTTTTAAACATTACAGTCTCATCATTGCAAGTTTTTGCTATAACATTAGACCACATTCTGTCATGTTTACAGAATTTTACAGAAAATTCTTCTCACAAAAACCTCCTCATTTGACCTTTTTCTCTCATTTGTTTATACATCATAAATGTCATGAGTATGTTTATCCTTCTTATTAGCGTTATGCTGGTTCTGCAGTACCCAGACTAAGCTCTCTCTTCCTGATGGTTTGTAAAGGTGAGATGGTCCGACAGGCACGGATCCTGGCCCAGGCAACATCCGATCTGGTCAACGCCATTAAAGCAGACGCAGAAGGAGAGACGGACCTAGAGAACTCCCGTAAACTGCTCTCGGCTGCGAAGCTTCTGGCTGATGCCACCGCCAAGATGGTGGAGGCTGCCAAGGTGCGTGACCTGAGATAAAGGCACTGTTTGTATGACCTCATCTTGAGCTGAGGATTTATAGATGCAGAGCAGAAGTTTTCTTACCAAAGCACAGTTAATGAAAGAATGACTTACAAGTCCAATCCTGTTAAATATTTCAAAACAGTAGGATATGTGGAAGTTTAAAGCTGATGATAAATGGCAGCTTTCATGTGGAATTAAAGCTTTTGGGTAGCATAGCATTATTGCCATGAATTTTATTGGTACTTATCTTTGAATAGATGTCGCACCCTGCAGTGAATTATAGCCGTATTGTGTGTGAATGTCTGTATGCACATGAACACAGGGTGCTGCTGCCAACCCAGACAGTGAGGAGCAGCAGCAGAAGTTGCGTGAGGCTGCTGAGGGTCTGCGCATGGCCACCAATGCAGCAGCACAGAACGCCATCAAAAAGAGGCTGGTCAACAAGCTGGAGGTGAGAACAGATTAAAACATTTTTTAAAAACTACAAGAGATTTTTTGGAAATTTGTAATATAAAATGGACATCTTTTATTCCCCTGAGTGGTCTCACTCTTATTTCATTTATAACCAATAAGCCTTAAGCAAATGGGCCTGAAGAGTCTAGAGATTCCCGTTCCTAATGTTCTGTGAGCTTGGGGTGCTAGTATGCCTGGTAAAATATCAAACTTTCATTCGAGACATGCCGTTTCTAACTGGTCAGAACATGTCTGGGAACAGAAGGTGAGACGAGGTGCTTTAATGTTGAGATTGTTTCAGCTTGTTATTTTATTTTTAAGCAGTGTGAGAGAGCAAAAGGCACAGAACATGATGATCCTACGCTTAAAAACAAGAAATACTTTGCTGTTGTGAGAAGATGTACTGGGAGTGGATGTTGACAAGAATAGCTAAATTCTCAGGAGATGCATGTTTGAATAGTGGAGCAAGCACTTGCAAAATCCCAAATGAGGAAGTGCCATTTTGTTTTAAATTAAACAACCCCAGGGCCATGTTTTGATAGCTTTCTTTTATATGGCATCAAAAAGTAGAACAGGTTGTTCGATTCATGTTTAATCTGAATAATCAGAGCAGTGTTACACCGATGCTGTAACAGTTTGAACACTAAACACCTCATTTTTGTTTGGCATGAGATTTAAACTACTAAAACCAGCTCAAGATGCAAATCCTCTCTAATGAAATCAGTTCAATAGATGGCTTGGTCGAACTGTGATTTCTGAATTTTCAGGGGACCTTTAGCACAATTTGGTTTGTAGCTCATCAAAGTTGTGGTTCTGTTGCACTGTTCTTTGTAAATGACTTGAATCAGCTCTGGATAAACGTGTCTCTGGTGTGCTGTGTTGTGATCTTTAATCAAGCAAACATTTCCTGCAGAACGCTGCAAAACAAGCCGCTGCAGCCGCGACACAGATCATCGCTGCCGCCCAGCACGCTGCCTCGTCAAACAAGAACCCGGCTGCACAACAGCAACTTGTTCAGAGCTGCAAGGTAGGTTCATAGGTTCACTTCCTGCCTTTGCAGTATCATGATGAGGTCAGAGTTTCGACCACATTAAATCTCCAGAGTGCATTTACCACAGAGACGTAAACATTGTGGGATAAGGGAGTATGCTTGCTGAGACACAAAAGGTTACATGCTCTTCAGATTTCTTTATTATGTATAATGAAATTCTTAGACAGCTTTGGAATACATGTTAGTGTTTTGCTTCTCAGGTAACGAGCTTTAGCAACTGCATGAGCATCAACAGTCTCCAACACACATGCTACATTTTTCCATGATGTCTTTGTGATGCAAGAAGTGTTTGATTGACAGGTGGTGGCAGACCAGATCCCCCAGCTGGTGCAGGGAGTGAGAGGCAGCCAGGCGCAGCCTGACAGTCCCAGTGCTCAGCTTGCCCTAATTGGAGCCAGCCAGAACTTCCTGCAGGTTCTTTGCACAGCTCAGTCTTTTCAAGATGTCTTTATTTTGTGAAAGAAAGAAAGTTTGAAAGTAGACATTTTGGCTTACATTGTCCTTTTTTTTTCTTACTTTTTCAGCCTGGAGCCAAGATGGTAACTGCAGCCAAGGCTACAGTGCCCACTATTAGTGACCAGGCCTCTGCCATGCAGCTCAGCCAGTCTGCCAAAAATCTGGCCAGTGCATTGGCTGAACTTCGCACGGCCACTCAAAAGGTAATAGATATGTTATAATAAATGTCTATAATTAACAATTTATAACTTATCACTGAATATATCTGGAATTATATCAGTTTGACCCGAGCATTCTTTTATCCAGGCTCAGGAGGCATGTGGTCCTCTGGAGATTGATAATGCTCTGAATATGGTAAGAGGGTTGGAGAAAGACATGCAGGAGGCTAAAGCCTCAGCAGCTGAAGGAAAACTCCGACCTCTTCCTGGAGAAACGGTACTCATGTTTTCACTGTTTTTAAACACACACCCCAATACATTAATAGAGAGAACATATCAGTACAGGACTTTTGAGGGGGGAGCTCTTTAAAATAAATAAATAAATAAACCGAAAGTAAAGGAGCGAGAGAGAGAAGGACCATATTTCCGTTCTCTTACTGTTCAGTTTATCGTCTGCTCAGTCCACAGTGCAACATTTCTCATAGGCTCCCACGCTCTGTCACCACTTTTTGACACACTTCCTGTCACATGGGTTACCACTAGTACACACACTAAACTGCAGCGGTTGTAGGAGCTCCTCTCAGCTAGTTATTGATTTATGTCGTTGTTTATCTGTGTTGCAGTCTTCTGTTCTGTTCATCTGTGTCATTATATATTTATCAATATTAAACGTTAAGAGATTGAGAAGTGGATTCATGATCAAGACCTGCTCACGCTGCAGGCTTCTGTGACTGATAAAATTTGCATAATCACAAATGCTGACAAGTCACACACTCTTCATCAGTGAGTTCACACTGGTTTCTGTGCATCTGTGTGTGTGTGTGTGTGTGTGTGTATGTGTGTGTGTGTGTATGTGTATATATATCAGCTGGAGAAGTGCTCTCAAGACATGGGCTCCAACACCAAGGCAGTGAGCTCCGCTGTTGCCCAGTTACTGAGTGAAGCTACACAGGGCAATGAGAATTACACTGGTGAGCATGTGGTCAATCGATCAACCCAATTACTCTTAAATTCAAGGGTAACTAATCCTCTGTGTTGGATACTGATGCTGGATAGTTCACTCATGGTATGTTTTTATGTTAATTCTGCAAGTGAATCCTAAAGCACCCCCTACCTGTAGTTCATCGTAAACGTTATAAATTTTCACTGAAAATCAAATATATCTGGATAATATTTTTGGCAATCAACTGTGGCATCAATTTATGATTTAATATAAAAATTATTTCATTGTGAATAATGCATGCTCCTTTGCAGGCATGGCCGCACGTGATGTGGCCCAGGCTCTCCGCTCTCTGGCCTCTGCAGCCCGTGGAGTGGCTTCGACCACAGACGACCCACAGGCATGCAACGCCATGCTGGACTGTGCAGGAGATGTCCTCGACAAATCGGGCAACCTTATCGAAGAGACCAAAAGAGCTATTGCCAAACCTGGAGACCCAGACAGCCAGCAGCGTCTTGCCCAGGTTCGACATGCAATCCCATTTGTAGCAGAGTCTGACACTCTAGTGCAGCTGGTTTATATTTAGGATAAAAACCTCCCTTTAATTGCTGATGTCAGACTTCATGATGCTGCTGGTTGCATCAGAGAGCTCACTCATTTGAAAAGATAAATGTTTTCTGTTTCAAGTAATCTATGATTAGTGTTCTATTAAGAGTTGTCTCAGAACAGATGATAATTGCTGGTGTGTGTTGTGTTGTTGTGTGTGTTCATTCAGGTGGCCAAGGCTGTGTCTCAGGCTCTTAACCGATGTGTTAACTGCCTTCCTGGACAAAGAGATGTGGATAATGCCATTAGGACTGTGGGAGAGGCCAGCAAAAAGCTCCTTTCTGATCAGGTGAGAACAGCTTCCTCTTTAGATTACATTGCTAATGTATTTCCCACACCTCCTTTGAAAACCAGCATAATCTGTTCCTGAGATATTAACCAACAAAGCGAGCATGTGATGTTGCAGTATAAAATGTGTATATGACACACATCTACAATTGAATTTATTTGTTTTATGTTAATTAATAAAAAACATAATGTCCGTAACAGTCTGAACAAACTGATTCCAGAAACCTCTCGTTTTCAACGTTTTGCAAACCAATATTCCAAAATAATTTGACTAAAATACTTGGTTAAATTAGTAAGGAGATTTTTATATGAGAGTTTTATATGAGATGCAGCTCATGAGTCTCATCATTGGGGGGAAGTTTTAGCAAGAAATGAACGGTGCTTGTGTGTGTGTGCTGCTGCACAGACTAGCTGGCATGAATTTGCTAAACATTTCCTGTTTAACATCTGCCATGTGCCGATACTGGGCATCGCTTTTAATCCTCCAGATGTACATAAGATACACATGAGTATTTAAACCATGCTGTCTCTGCAATCGCACACATTATAAACCAGGCTTAAGGCTGTATTTCCTGTAAGTTTAATCTAAAACGTGAAAAAATAAAGCAGTTTAATAGTATACATGCACTAAAGAACCCATTTGTAGGGATATATTTAGGGTGTATTTCAATATATTTATCTATAACTCATTCAATTTTCAGTTCCCAGCTAGTGGGAAGAGCTTCCAGGAAGCTCAGGCGAACCTGAACCAGGCGGCCGCCGGCCTCAACCAGTCAGCCAACGAGCTGGTGCAGGCATCTCGTGGAACCACGCAGGACCTGTCCAAGGCATCGGGCAAGTTCGGCCAAGACTTCAGCCACTTCCTGGAGGCTGGAGTGGACATGGCCGGTCAATCTCAGGTAGACAAACTCGCTCGGTTTCTTTAGATGTAAAGTTTATGCTGATTATAAACATAAACATATGGTTCATAAAATGTTTTAATGTTGAAAACTATATATTTTCTCGCATGATTTCTTTGGTTTTCTTTCTGCACAGTCTAAAGAAGACCAGACTCAGGTGGTCACCAACCTGAAGACCATTTCTATGTCATCCAGCAAGCTGCTGTTGGCGGCCAAGGCTCTGTCTACTGACCCCAATTCCCCCAACCTGAAGAACCAGTTGGCTGCTGCTGCACGGTTAGAACCCCACACATTAGTTCTGCTCGTCTCATCTCTCTTCAATCACCTATTTAACCCACTCAGACCAAACTGACCGACAGGACCCTGTTTCAGTCAGTCTCTTTGATGGTGGTGTCTGATATGATAATTGTCTGACTGATGATTCGGACAGTCAAGTATCACCTGATTATGGTATCTGATAACTGTCGTTCATTAGATCATCACTTTTGTTTAGATGTTTTAGATTAGATCTATCTGCTGTCTGCATAATAGATCGAAACTGCAGTGAACCTCAACCTACTCCTACTGCTTAGTTATTATCAGTTATGATTTTTGGGCTGGCTTTTAGGTAAAAGCTGACCAACTCTAGTCCGTCTGGTTGGGAAAAGGAGTTTGGATCCGAAACCTTTAAACAAAACCCTAAAATAAACAAACTAGTGTGATTCATTGCATTTCAATATTCAGTTTATTACAGGTCTAGAGATGCTTTTAAAAATGATAAACTTTTGAGTAATGTCCTTATTTGTTTTTATCTCAGAGTTCTGAACTTGTTTATGCGCTGTAGGATGTGTTACACAGTGGCTTTAAAAGTGACATAAGCCTCTAACATGCTCCTACAAATCTCACACACACACACACACACACACCCCGCATTGTCTTCTTTTTATATCAGCCTATGCTACAGCCTGGGAGCTCTGTCCTGTTGATTTTATACGTTTAAGAGGAAAAGGGAACAATTATGTAATGTGCGTGTGTGTGAGTGGGTATGACAGCCTTTTAGAGCAAGGACTACCAAACTCCTATTCCTATACTGCCACTCAAGAGCTTAGCTGAGTCAGAGAGAGAGAGAGAGAGAGAAACAGAGCACAGGGATTGAGATGGAAGCTAGTGCGTGGTAACGTGTGTGTGGGCGGACTGTGTTTCTATACTCCCGTATCTCTCCCTCTCCCCAATCTCTATGTTTTCCTCATCACAATGTCTCTAACTCTCCCTCCTTCTCCCACACATTCCCTCTCTCCCTCATCTCATGCATATCTCATATCTCTCACATCTTCTCCTTTCTCCGTTGATTTTAACAGTGCCGTGACTGACAGCATCAACCAGCTGATCACCATGTGTACACAGCAAGCACCGGGTCAGAAGGAATGTGACAACGCACTGAGGGAGCTCGAGGTATTTCTCTCCTTTCACATTTGTTTTTTTTTTGTGTTCTCTTTCTGTTTATGCCTTACGAGTTCATATGTGTGAAACAGACTATTGTAGCTCAGATTTCCAATGTGAGGCTGAAAAAAAGTTGCGTTCGAGTGGTCATTGGCTGGTCATTCATGTAAAGCGTCCTGTCATATAGCAGGAAGCGGTGATCTTCAGGCACTATAGTTGTCACATGACGTACCACTCATCAGCGTCTGCGCTGTGTACTAACATACTAGTGGTCAGTGTATAGCGATATAACTTTATAGTGATTGATTAAGAAGTGCTCGAGCACAAACCTTTCAGACAGCAGTGCAGAAATATTGTTTTCATTTATTTTGTCACGTTACCTTGTGCTTGACAGACCCACAGTTGCTCTATTTTATGTTGTGGTAGCTCGTCTGTTTCCTGACGAATCCACTCTGGCATGATGGAGTATATGGGCAAAATGGCATATTTTTATACCTACTACTTAAACTATGGGAATGCTGGACTCTTCCATAAGAGTTTACACATCATCAATGCCAAGAGCATAAACCAAACTTGTGTTTAGAGCGTACATCTCTAGCTGCAGTTCTGCAACAAATAAGAGAAATGTACCAGTCACTGTTGTAGTTTTGCTCAGAAATAGTAATTCTAAGCAATTTTTATTCTGATGTTCCCTTGCTCTGATTCACTATTATGCAAAAAATGAAATATCACCTCATGTACAGTATGCACCACGACAATTAGAGACGGGTTTTTGGGTTTGTTGGAAAAAAAACGTTAAGAAACAGACTGTTTAAGAACAAACGAGAGAAAAGTTATTGATAAATAAATAACGGTGTAATGGACAAACGTCTAATCGGCTATTTGCTCTATATTGCTATATTATATTTGCTCTCATCTCTCTTGTTATGAAACCTGTGATTGGTCAGTGTACTATAAATATAAACAGCAATCTATTGTGTAAATGGTACCTTACTGTTATATCAGTTATTTATATATATATAATAATTTAAATCATTCAGATATTGAGAATTTGGCTGTAATGATAAATGACTTTTGTTATGTTTAGCTGTATTTGTGCACCATCAAGTGGATTTTTTTTAAACTAAAGTGTGTGTGTGTTTGTGTAGACGGTGCGGGGCATGCTGGAGAACCCGACCGAGGCAGTGAACGACATGGGCTACTTTGACTGCATCGACAGTGTGATGGAGAACTCCAAGGTGAACCGCGGATCCTTGCACTTGTTGACTTTTTTCCTGCGTGCTGTTCAGGGTCTGTAAGTGACTCTGAAGTATTTTTAGTCATGTGTGTGACATTTTGTTTGACCTGCAGGTTTTGGGTGAAGCTATGGCAGGCATCTCCCACAATGCAAAGAACAGTAACCTGCCTGAGTTTGGAGACGCAGTCAGCTCTGCCTCCAAAGCCCTGTGCGGCCTCACCGAAGCTGCTTCTCAGGTAAACAGACGTCACTGTTTGTGTGCAGGTATTTATGTGTGTCTTGTGGTTCTTGTTTGTATTTTTGTTGCAACCAACATATCAGAGGTGTTTTGTTTCTTCCCCTGATGATTCCTACCGCATTTCTTCAACCTAGTTAGACCGCTGGGGAGTGAAGTGTGTCAGTCTCCTGGTATCTCGCACATCTGGAATTAGAAAAGAAGTGCAGATAAACAAACACACCCACCCACTGTGTTTCTCATATTCACTTCATGTGTTTATGTAATGTTTATGTCTAATAGTTTTTTTAAACTTTATGTAAAGGTTTATACTAAGGATTCATTAATACCTTTTTCCCCCAGAGTACATGTTTTCTGATACCTAAGAGAGTAACCTTCTCTGTCTCAATAAATTAGGGATTTGACCACTATCTTTAAAACATTATTTGTTTCCCGGTTTGCACAGAGCTCATGAAAAGCGCACATATTCATGCCCTTATGCCTAGTAGTCACTTTCTTTATAATGTTAGCTAATTATTTTAAATTGAACTGCATTATCATGCTACATCAGTTACCTTGGGTTGAGTAGGGTTGCAGTGTCATTTCAGAAATACTCTGCTTTCTAACCCTGTTGTGTTCATGGAGTCTGAATCTCTTGTCATCCACGGTCGATAGCAGCTGATCAAGAACAACATACTCATTGTTTGAGTTATTTTAAATCATCTAGTTGTCTATGGAAAGTTTTATAATTGAGCCAGGATTTGATGCAGTGTTTGTTTGCTGCTCTGAGTCACTAGCCATGAACTCCTTATTAGGTAACTTTAAGTTTAGGAAGATTCGAGTGTAGCTCCCACTCATATTTTATCGTATTTTTCATAGATTGAAGTCTGCCTTGCGTTGATGGCCGTTATTAATCATGAACTCCAATCGCTGTCCTTATTGTTAGTAACACATGTAGTTATCTGATCAGTCCCTCCACCTACATATAGTTATCTGATCAGCCAATCATGTGGCAGAACCTCAGGGTTTGCTGTTCTGTGAGACGCTTTTCTCCTCACCATGGTCGTTAAGAAAGATTATTTGCGTTACTCTATCCTTCCTGGCAGCTTGAATCAGTCTAGCCATTTTCCTCTGTTCTCTCATCATTAAAGCGTTTTCATTCACAGGACTGTCGCTATGTTTCACTGTTTTTTGTTTTTCGCAAGATTCTTTGTAAACTCTAGAGACTGTCATAAAATCTTCAATAAGTACTCAACCATGCCACAGTTAAAGTCACAGAGATCACATTTTTCCCCATTGTGGTATTTGATGTGAACATTAACTGAAGCTCTTGACATATCAATACTGATACTCAATTATAATATCTGTAATGATGCAGTCCTTACACATGCTTTGTACATTGAGCCGGATTTCACCTAGGATTTTTTACCTAGGTCTTTGTACAGATTTAGAGATACCTTTTCTTTGTTAACATAAACTCTGAGAAGATGAGTATCTCCCTATCATTAAGAGAAGAGGCAGAAATGGTGCTCAAGTGGTTTTAAATGCATCATTAGAGACCAAACTGACAGGGAAAAAAACACAACGGAAGAACTGCTTTTTTTCTTCTTTTTTTTCCTCTTTTGTTCCTGCTGTGTGTCTTGATTTCTTTTTTCTTGCCACCCCCTTACACACACTCACACAGTAGAAGTTCATAATGGATTTGATAGAGGATGATGATGAGTCATGTTTAAATGCTTTCTCTCTCTCTCTCTCTCTCTCTCTCTCTCTCTCTCTCTCTCTGCTGCTATAAAAGGGTCTACTCTGCCTTTGTGGCTCAGCATCTCACACTCTTATTAGAACATTGATTTCTAGTAGAACAGTACTGAAGAAAGTGATTTGGAGTAGCTTGTGTGTGCATGTGTGTTAGTTGTTGCCAAGGCAGATGGTGACAGAAGATGAGCTGGATGATGTGGCTCTTCTGGTGAGAACAGAGCTGAGCTAGTCAAAAAAATGTTCCTTCTATAGGATTTGACTCCAAAAAAAGGTCGAAAGAAGAATCAGCCCTTGTCTCCTTAAAACTACTTGTCTTTTTTGAGAAGCTTTGTTAACCTAAGAAGTGTTATTTGAACCTGTCTGCTCAGGCCCTGAACTGAGCCTATAACCAGGTAAATTGACAGAAGCAGAAGGCCACCAGAGAGCTGCTGATTGCATCTGTAGAATAATTGTACTGCCTTTTATTCATAAATGCACCATTTTCCTTTTCTTTGATATACCAGTATCTAAATTGCCTTTATTTTAAGCACAGACCTCAGACCTATAATAGATATGATCAAGACCATCACTAATCACGTTCAAATTCCTGCATTTACCAACAGCATGAAAGATTGCTCTTGTACCTGATGGTGGAGCATTCCTGATTTAAATGGGAACCCCCCCCCCCTCTCTCTCTTGCAGGGTGCCTATCTGGTGGGTGTGTCTGACCAGAACAGCCATGCAGGACAAAAGGGTTTGGTGGATCCAGCTCAGTTTGCCAAAGCCAAACAATCCATTCAGATGGCCTGTCAGAACCTGGTGGACCCTGCCTGCACTCAGTCCCAGGTACCATTCAGTATAAATGTTCCTCAGCTAGACTGGATAGCACTGATTAGGCTTTTTATAGATATGGTCACTGCATGACTTTTCGCTTGAAAATGCAAATCATGTCACGTTTGACATTTTACCAACGGCGCATTACTCGCACTAGATGATTAGGCAAAGATCTGACGGTGTCTCTCACACAAGCACCTTTAGTGAAATAATCTTCACAATTCCAAATGCTGACCAAATTTTTACAATCCTGTTACGTGACCATGAGATGGAGCCAGACATATTGTACCTCGTTGGTTGGTTTGAGCACAGACAAAAACCAGACGAAGACATTTTAAGGAAAAGCAGACCTTAACAACTTGCTTCTAGTTTTTTTGTTATGATTTTTGTTATATACTTTGCCCCCCTCTGGCTATGTTATTGCCTTTCACTTACATCAGCCAGACAATTCCATTGCTGATCATATCACTGTATATTTCAGTATTTCTTCAAAATTAATAGAGAAGTCTCTGTTTCTTTAAGCAAACTCAGAAGAATTAAGATTAACATCGATTAAAGCAGACTCTAAGATATGGAGTGTATTCAACAGCAAAACTTAATAGATGTTCTAGGGGTTTTTGTTTGTTGTTTTGGCCTGTGAGGAAAAAATAGCTATGCTGTAGTTGGTGTTTGCTTTAAAAAGTCATCCTCAAAGGTTAAATCTGTCATCAGATCTTTCAGATGTTTTTTCACACCTCTGCATTTCCCAAGGTCCTCTCTGCTGCCACGATTGTTGCCAAACACACCTCCGCCCTGTGCAATGCCTGCCGCCTCGCCTCCTCCAAAACATCAAACCCTGTTGCTAAGCGACAGTTTGTCCAAAGTGCCAAAGAAGTGGCAAACAGCACAGCCAACCTTGTCAAGTCAATCAAAGTGAGTGTTTATCCCAGCAAACACTTTCAGATTATGTATTAAAATGTATTCTAAAATGATCAAAACGTCAAAAGGAGAACCAGACTCTTGTGTAAGTTTTGAGCAGTTATGTTAACATTAACAGGTAGTTTCACAGTCATCTGTGATTTAGAATGTTTGAGGTATATGAAAACAGAATTTTTACACTGGGTTTAAGTGGATATGATGTGTGTGCTCAGGCCCTGGATGGAGCCTTTAACCAGGATAACAGACAGAAGTGCAAGGCTGCCACAGGGCCGCTGATCGAGGCTGTGGATAATCTCACTGCCTTCGCTTCCAACCCAGAGTTTGCCAGTGTGCCTGCACAGATCAGCCCAGAGGTACCATGACCTTTTATATCACAAACATATAGAAGTATCTGGTTTATCTAATACTTACAAGGCAAGCTGAATAATTGTGCTATTGACTATCATTCATGAATGAATGTACATGCTCCTAACCTTGAGGTTCATCCTGTTGTTTTGAAAGGTAAACAAGCTAATAACATTAAGTAATCTTCTGAGTTTTGTGTAACATTAGGCTGGGCCCATTATTAGGCTAATTACTTTAGGTGATACCATAGATTAGCAAGAATATTTATTTGTGTGTGTGTTTGCATGTGAATGTAGGGTGTGGCTGCCATGGAGCCCATCGTCGCTGCAGCTAAAACTATGCTGGAGAGCTCAACAGGTCTGATCCAGACAGCACGCTCTCTAGCCGTGAACCCCAAAGACCCACCCAAATGGTCAGTGCTAGCCGGCCACTCCAGGACCGTGTCCGACTCCATCAAGAAGCTCATAACCAACATGAGGTACTGCCATGTTTTAAAGTCTAGCCAGTAACAGTGCTGAATTAAAACTAGACCAAATGTTAATGCCGTGCTGTAGGTCATTTTCCTGTAAACTATAACAACATCCTGTTTGACCTTTTTTCTTCAGCTTCTCTACTTTTGTTACTACTTCTAGATTTTTAGCAGTGAAAGATGTATGTTTTAGCGTGTTTTATTTTCCACCCTCATTCCTTACTAGCGGTTGCCGAACCGCCAGTTTAGTGCTCTGGAGTTCAGTGCTGATGCCTGACTCTTTGTTGATTTACAGAGATAAGGCTCCAGGTCAAAGAGAGTGTGACGAGGCCATTGAGGTTCTCAACAACTGCATCCGTGAAGTGGACCAGGCTTCTCTTGCTGCCATTAGCCAACAACTCACACCCAGAGACGACATCTCCCATGAGGTGTGTGTCTGTTTTGGGAATTTCCAAAAGGAACTTCTCATAGTTTTTATTCATGTTATCTGGGTCCTAACAGTAGATTAATATCTATTGCAATTAGCAGTAATTTAGTAGAGAACATGTTGTTTGTTGTCTCAGGCTCTGCATGAGCAGATGGCAGCCTCTGTCCAGGAGATTAGCCACCTAATCGACCCAGTGGCCATTGCGGCTCGTTCCGATGCCTCCCAGCTGGGACATAAGGTATGATTCAACTTGTTGCCTGTAATATGACATACACTTCCATTTTCTTTACTAATAACCCTTGCACTTTTCCTCCTTCCAATTGCAATGGTTTCTGTGTGGTGGTAACGTGGTTGTTCAAGGTTCTGGTTTTTCTCACTCTTTCAGGTTTCTCAGATGGCGAGCTACTTCGAGCCGCTCATCATGGCAGCCATTGGCACAGCTTCAAAAATCCTGAACAGCCAGCAGCAGATGAGCGTCCTGGACCAGACAAAGACTCTGGCAGAGTCTGCCTTACAAATGCTCTATACAGCCAAAGAAGCAGGCGGCAACCCTAAGGTGTGTGTGTTTATTTTTAAAGACTTCTCTTGTAAAATAACTCACATTTCCCTGAATCCTCCTGAACAGCATGTATAAGTCCTGCAATTTGAATGTTTGGGTGTAAAGCTCTGTTTAGTGCAGAGAAGTAAATGGCTGCTCTGATTCCTGCCATGATCTGTATTGTAGCCATCTTTCTATGTCACATATCCTATTCGTCTTCATAAAATCTCTTTAATATGCTTAAATCCCTGCTCCAGAACCATTACTATGACTCAGTAAGCTTTATTTTGTCTCCTTGGTCTTGCTCCCAGGCGGCTCACACCCAGGAAGCCCTGGAGGAGTCTGTGCAGATGATGAAGGAGGCCGTTGATGACCTGGGAGGTACGATGGCTGAAACAGCCAGTGCGGCAGGAGCTGTAGGAGGCATGGTGGACTCCATCACTCAGGCCCTCAACAAACTGGAGGAACCTGGAGTGGAGCCTGAAGGAACCTTTGTGGATTACCAGACTACTATGGTGAAGACGGCCAAGGCTATTGCAGTCACTGTGCAGGAGATGGTATGTCTGTGATATGAGATATATAGTCTATGATATTGAGACATTGTTTTAAAAAATGATTTTTTTACACAGTAAAGGACAGTTTGTGTGTCTCCCTAAAAAGCCAGCATTTCTGGTATTCATTTGCTGTTTCTCCAGGTCACTAAATCAAACACCAACCCTGATGAGCTGGGAGGCCTAGCCAATCAGCTGACCACTGAGTTTGGTGACTTGGCATCAGAGGCTAAATGTGCCGCCATCACTGCTGAGAACGATGAGGTAATGAGTAACACTGTATCTCTCCTAATGGTCACATTAGTATTTCTTCCCTGTCTTTGATCTATATTTTTGTGTGTCAGAGTATCTGCAGTCTCACTCTGTGCCTGCTGATGTGTGTACATAATAAACGTAATGTAATGATGTAATAAAGTCATGATCCTTCCTGCACTCTTGTAGATTGGCTCTCACATTAAGAAGCAGGTAACAGAGCTAGGATACGGTTGCACCGGATTGGTCACCAAGGCAGGAGCTCTCCAGTGCAGTCCCAACGATTCAATCACCAAGAAGGAGCTCATTGATGCTGCCCGCAAAGTCTCTGAGAAAGTGAGTAAAGTCTTCCCTTATGGCCTCATGCTTCATCAGATTGTAGTAGTTGGCTGCCTCATAGAGTTGACCTGAAAGAGTTAAGGCTTTATTGTGATATTAAATTGTGTAATTTGCATGTTTGCCTCTTTGTTTATTCCAATTTCTCTCTCTGTCTCAGGTGTCTCATGTGTTGGCTGCACTGCAGGCCGGTAATCGTGGTACCCAGGCTTGTATCACAGCTGCCAGTGCTGTGGCTGGCATTATTGCTGACCTTGACACCACCATCATGTTTGCTACAGCGGGTACACTTAACAGAGAGAATGCAGAAACCTTCGCTGATCACAGGTTTAAACATTCATGATCTCCTAAAACATTTCATAATTCATAATAATATGATGTCTGAAGACTTAAGCTGTGGTTACGGCAGAGTGTTGTGAACTGTATTGTCTGTAAGAACACTGACTGTTGTTCAGGCAGTCAGCAGGCCAACAGGCAGAAACTCCACCCAACACACACCACCACCCACCTCAAACATACACACACACTGATTATCATGAATTTTATGGCTGCTTAAAAAAAAAATCATATGGCCTGGCACATTTTGTACAGATCTTTTACATAAACATCACACTTCCACACCGGTGATGGTTCATAAATCCTCCAACCAGCATAGGATTACACATCATGGACAAAAATTGCCATAAGTATACTGCTACATTAAGATTGCTGTGTGCATGATGGTGTATGTTTGTCATCAGTTTCTGCCCAGATATAGCAATACTAACACTTGGGTCACTCTTAAAACAAAATTCAGTTCAAAGATTTCAACATTTCTTTGTTTTTTTGTTTTTGTCCACCCAGAGAGAACATCCTGAAGACAGCTAAAGTTCTGGTAGAGGACACCAAGCTGCTGGTGTCTGGAGCAGGAGCCAGTCAGGAGAAGCTGGCCCAAGCTGCCCAGTCCTCAGTCAACACCATTACCAAACTGGCCGATGTGGTCAAGCTGGGAGCCGCCAGCCTTGGCTCCGAGGACCCTGAGACACAGGTACCACTGTCTTTTGTGTCTGTATAAAAAATATGTTTATTTATTCCTTTGGATAGTTAACTCTAGCTTCATTGGAATGTTTAAAAATGGTGGTGGAAAAAGTCTTGGTGGAAAATTTGCTTAATCGCAGACTAAAAGTATGAAAGTCTAGCTTTAATTGAAAAGGAGTTATTCTGAAAAAAAAAGCGTGTCAAAAATATTTTAACCAAGCCATGTGACGAGTGTTTAAAAGCTTTTAAAATGGCAAACACATTTTGAATTTCTTTCATTTTTAGTAAACTAATTAACCACAAAGACATATTTTACCCATATTTATCAAGAGCACCAATTATTCTGATAGCAGCTGTATAAGCTCCTGTCTGTTTTTTAATAAGCAGTGGAAAATATTCTTTTATTACATGCTGATTTTTTTTTTTTTTTTTTTTTTCTCCGCACATCTAAGCATTTAGCAGTTAGTAAATTTTTCTTAATGTGTGTATCACTGATGTTCTTGATGCTGTCATTGAAACAAGTCACCATCCTTCTTGAAAGTCTGTCTTGGATACACCACTTTACAGACAGACTGTGTTGCTGCACTCAGTTCCTCTTTCTTTCTGTTTCCTACGTTTCGAACTGCTCTCTTCTCGACAAACAAGACTCTTTTTTCTTCCTTTGGCTTTCCTGTTGGTCAGGATGTGGGTACTGCTTGTTTGTGTTTTCTCTGGTCATCAGGACATGTGTGTGTGTGTGTGTGCGTGTGTATGTGTGTATTAATGTCTGTCCCACGGGAATGAAAAAAGACACGTGTTGGCCAGCATGGTTCTCTTTGCGGCCATATATCTAGAACACAGGCGGTGCACGCTGCATTTTGGCACACGATCCTGCTTCGTCTTGTTCCTATGGCAGCATTCAGAAATTCCTGGAAAAAAAAAAATGCTGAAAATAATAGTTTTTTAACGCAAGTGGCCACTGAGGCACATATATAGTGATATATATGTCAGGTTTTTATATGTTTCTAATGACTGTCTGTATACAGCCCTGAATGCCACCTACTAAAGTCATTCAAGGTCTTTATTCATTCTGAGATTGGCTGTTCTTTAGAAAAGGTTTGTCTGGTGTAAGAATGCTCAGACAGTGAGGCTCCTGCTCTGCTGCTGTTTAACATTAACTCAGTTTAACAAGGCTTATTCTTCTACAGAAGCATTTATATCAAAGCCCTGCTCCCCTTATCATTAACCTCATATTGCAGTGTCTGGTGCACAATCCCATACGAACACTGTGTTTATGATTATGGTAATAATTCTTAGAAATTACTATATTACTTGCTTTCAACTTCAAAACCAAAACATTCCCTTTAGCAGATCTTTTTAGCACAAATGATTCATCATTTTTAGTCATTTTGTTCGGATATCATGACCCTTTCAACCTTGCCTTTTAATATGTAAAGTCTACAGAATGTTATTAAAACTTAAAATACACACATTTTTAACTTTCATCAACACTTATTTGCTTGCTTCACTAGCACCCACATCACTACTCCATGAATTCCTTCATTTATTTGTTTTTCATTCGTGATTGCTGCTCATTTGATTGCGTTAATGTGCATATTGCAGTGTTGCAGTACACTACCACTTCTGTGTGAGTAAATGTGTGTGGACGTCAGTAGATGTCAGTGGTGTTCTTCTCTCTGTGCTATTCACAGTAACAAAGCTGTGCTCTCTGCTATAGGTGGTCCTGATCAACGCAGTCAAAGATGTGGCTAAAGCTCTGGGAGACCTCATCAGAACCACCAAGGCAGCAGCCGGCAAGCCCCATGATGACCCAGCCATGCTCCAGCTGAAGAGCTCTGCTAAGGTCATTCAGTGATGCTAAAATACACCGATCACTAATCAGCACAGTTAAACAGAAATCTGCGTCTGGGTATAGATTGCTGCAGAGCAAGCAGGAGAACGGAGTAAAGAAACCGAGTAAAGAAGCAGAACAAGAAGCCCATGCTCTTCAGTGTGACCGCAGCTAGCCACCAAAACCTAAAATTAGTTTTTAGATGCAATCTTGTCACATTATGTGGTTGGTGCAGACGTTTAACAGTGTAAATAGACACCTACAGATCTGTCGACTTTATATGTATTGGTCAGAGAAGCATGCAGTTTCCTATTGAATTGGAGTTGCATTTCTTAATTTTTCCTTAATGGTTGTTGATGACTGTACTGGTGTTCGTCAACAGCTGAGGAGGTCATTTAGGCCGAATCCAAACACACACACACGCACTCATACAAATGTCCCTTCCCAGCACCCTGTATTACATGCTAGTGAGCGATCCCTTGTGGTTAGTGATCTGAACTTATATAATAAATTAAAATAAATTAGGCCAGTTAAATACCAGTGATACTACCGAAATATATTCAGTGTGATGATCTGTTTTTATGCGTTTCTGTTTACACTCCTTATATTTTGATTGTATCTTATATGTTTGTATTACTTGGAGACTTGTCACACTGAATTGCGGTACTGGTTGTCATTAGGTGATGGTTACGAATGTCACGTCCCTGCTGAAGACGGTGAAGGCTGTGGAGGACGAGGCTACTAAAGGCACACGGGCACTGGAGGCCACCATTGAGCACATCAAACAGGAGCTGGCTGTGAGGAACTTCTTCACTTCATCGTCTCACTCATTTAAGCTCAGGCTAAAACATTAAACTGACCAGTGATTGGCTGTGACAGCTGTGATCTGAAGGCTATTGATGAAGTTTGAATCCTCATGATATCACAGCAATCCTTGGCCAGCATAAGAGAGCATAAATAGCCATGATCTCTGAGTGGGTGCTGTAGGGTTCATCTTCCCTTTGTTTGTCAGACTGCAGCTACCCAGTTGTAATGTTTTGTTTGTAAAGAGAAGAGGGCCATTAGTGCTTAAAACATTTTTATTATTAGCCTGGAGGATCTATTTACCATGTCACCGTGAATGAGCTGTTACTATAAAAAAGATAAAATATTAGAACAGGTACATTATTACACCATTGTCAGGGCTGCTGTTATATATAATTGATGAACACCTCCGGATTAGAACAGATTCAAGTATTTAGCAGAGCTGTGGAGTGATACCGAGATGATGGTACGGAAAACAACACAATTACACTAAATAACTCCTCAGGATTTAGAGGGTCAGCCAGCTTTGAATGTCACTGGACTGTGGTTATGGTTTATAAGTATCATGTGGTCTTTTAGGTGTTCAGCAGTCCAGATCCTCCTCCAAAGACAGCTACTCCCGAGGAGTTTATCCGCATGACCAAAGGCATCACGCAGGCCACGGCCAAAGCTGTGGCTGCTGGAAACTCATGTCGCCAGGAGGACATCATCGCTACTGCCAACCTGAGCAGAAGAGCTATAGCCGAAATGCTGCACTCATGCAAGGTAACGCAAATTCTGCCCATAATTCTCAGCTTGAAGTTTTTGTTCTGTTTATTTTATTTATTTATTTTGTTATATACTTTCTACTTATAGCAAGCGGCTTACCACCCGGAGGTAAGCCTGGACGTGCGGACTCGTGCCCTGCGCTTCGGAAAGGAGTGTGCCAGTGGCTACCTGGTTCTCCTGGAGCATGTGCTTGTGGTAAGTTAGTGCCCATTATTAGCCAGTTTATAGCTTCTGCAATCAGGGAGATCCTCTTACTCATTTACACACACACACGTCTCAAGACTTCAGGGTGTGTCATTAGAGGCATGTGAGCAATACTTAGTGTCATTTACCACTGAACTGCTTGTTATTTCACTGTAGCACTCTGGCAGCAGTGGGACAAAATCCTCCGGTCACTTCTCTCAGTGGTCTTCACAATAAATTCCTGTATTGCTTTTTCATTATCATAAATTTTACAGAGTATTCACACTCAGTTGCAATATTCAAGTTTGACCCTAGGTTTAATTCTAGGCTTTTTTGAATAGGGGCTCTGTATTACAGGCTTGTTGTTACACAGATGAAAATCTTCATTAAAATCTACAGTAATATTGTCCTTAATAATGTTTATTTACTTATTTCATAATTTATTCCATGAATTTTTCATTATTTCTGGTAGGCACTTGCCAGTAGGTTAGGTAAAACATTTCATTTAAGGCCATTTTACTGAAAAGGCACTTAGCTACAGATTACACACAGTCTTTCTCCATCATTCTGAATCTAAAGCCAGGAGGTTATGAACATTCAGCCATCCTACTATTGAACACTGGGCCCCAGGAGATGATTGCTGAAGTCCAAATCACAGTTTTTTGG
The DNA here is from genome assembly GCA_033459395.1 of Hemibagrus guttatus. Lineage (NCBI taxonomy): Eukaryota > Metazoa > Chordata > Actinopteri > Siluriformes > Bagridae > Hemibagrus > Hemibagrus guttatus. Next base: position 574,173 of record JAUCMX010000015.1, on the reverse strand, counting down.
TAGAGCAGACATGTTTTGGACCGTACCGGAGTTTAAAAGCAGCTTTCACACATAATCAGGTGTGCCATAATCCATATTAAAATGGCCTGGGGGAAAAAGACCCTTACTGTCAGCACCTGAGGAAAAGCTAGAAGTGTTTTATTAAGTGCACTCTCTCCATTTTCCTGTGTAGATTAACCTCCGCTACTCGACAAGCTGTTTAACCCAGTACAATTGTTTTGTGGCAAATTAGCACTTATCCTGCCTTTGCATATAGTATTATCCTGACCCTTTTAATCTCTTTTCTCTGTTTTACTGGGGTGTATATGTATGTGTATGTATGTATATGTATGTGTATGTGTGTGGGTTCACTGTGGTAGCCGGTAAGTAGAAGCTGACTGATCTGCACGAGTGTGTGCCCTTCTGTGTGTATCCAAATAGATTAACAGCCTTTGACCCCAAGTGATATTCTTATCCACTCACACATGGCTCAAGATTTTGAGAGTATTGCTATTTTAAAACAAACTCAAATGTTTGTTTTCTACAGAACAACATGCATGATTGAGGAGGGATGTGCTGTCATTTGAGTGTTATACCCATCTTCATTATCCAGAGAAATATGCTGTTGTAGGGTCAGTTAGTAATAACAACTAATGATGAATGCTAATAAACACAATGAAAGAATGTGAAAATGAAGCCAATGTTAGATCTGTAGTTTTAATATCCAATACTGAAGTTGTCCAACTGTGTGTTAAAAATCTCTGTAATCCGTTAAAAAGATAAAAAGCATGATTGGGTAATCTTATTATGTTTTTTTAAACTTAATATAAACTTGTTTGTATTGATCCTTTTTTAATATTCAATATTTTAAGGCTAAATTTATTCAAAGATTTATATATGTAAAGGAATGTCGGTATTACAGTATTAAAAGACACGCCCCTTTTCTGTTTATTAATCATGATTAGGTGCAATAAAGTCATCTACAGATCATAGTGTGTGGTGTTACACATGCAGTGAATTATTTAGTTTAAAAAAAATTACTTGCATGGATTCAGTGTGTAATTATAACAAATTAACCATGCTCCTGAACATGTGCTGAAATGGCATGAGTACATTACAAACCATTCTCAAGCTCGGACAGCTGAACATTGGAATGTATGAGGTTAAGAAATTGTGTGTGTAATGGTACCTCTAATATCAGGTAAAATGTGTGTGTGTATGTGCTTTAGAGAGTGAGTGTTGTTTGTGTGTGTGTGTGTGTGTGTGTGTGTGAGCATGCATTGTTGGGCCTGAGGCTTTTCTTAGTGCTGTATTTGAATGGGCAGAGAGCAACATGCCTGCCAGCCCTTATAGTCGGCAACTAATGACAAACACCTGTCATACACCTCACCAGCACAAATCTCAAGGACACTTACAGGACATTCTCTCTAACAGACAGGCAGACACTCACACACAGAGAAACTTTATTCTATATTGTGAAGTCATTATGTGCATGATGATATGATCTCATGCACATACTGAGAGAATGTGGAACGTGGTAGCTTTTAGTGGTTAAGGTGTTTTACTACTGATCGGAAGGATGCGAGTTTGAATCCAAGGTCCACTAAGCTGCCACTGCTGGGCCCTTGAGCAAGGCCCTTAACCCTCAACTGCTCAGTTGTATAAAAATGAGATAAAATGTGTGTCTGCCAAATGCCAGAAATGTAAATGTTCATGATGACTTAACTTTGAGTTCCTTGTGTCATGTTGGTCTGAGTTTGAGATCAAATGGACATTCACTGTAAGAGAGAAAGTCACATACTGCATTATCATTACACCACGATGCCGTGTTCTTTATTGGCTGTGATTCTCCCCTAAAGCACTATGTTTCCTGTGTTTCTTTACCTGTTTCTTCTTATCTTTCTAGATTATCCAAAAGCCAACTCACGATCTGAAGCAGCAGCTGGCAACCTTCTCCAAGCGGGTGGCTGGCTCCGTCACTGAGCTCATCCAGGCAGCCGAAGCCATGAAAGGTTCTGATACAAAAACATATCTGTACCAAGATGCCCTGCACACCCAGGCTTATACTGTGTTATATCTCAAACACACCCACAGCCAGGTTTTACACAAGGCTAGCTGTGATGGCTCCTGTCATGCATCATATACCATGTGTGGGATTTTGTTATTACCCCATGCATTACCACATGCATTCCTCTAAACACTGACAGGGCAGTATGGCATGTTTAAGGGGATATAGTGGAATTACACCTAAGAGTTCGCTCAAATCGAAACCCTTTATAGCCCGACATTCAGCACTGCTGTCCTTCCGTGCTGTTAGTGGGATCTGACTGTGGTTCATACATGAAACGCTCTTTTTTTTTTTCACAGAAACAATCACAGGTCAGTCAAGGTGCTAATACACACGTCTCAGTTTAACAGATAACGCAGTATTGAATGGTAGTCATGGGATGGTGCATTTAGTATGTTTGTGTGATAGCGGTTGGTAGATTTATAACTGCTACTGATTCCTCTATTCTCTTTAAACCTGTCATTTCTAAACTTTATATCAGATATGAAAAAAACATTAGAAGGGAGGTTATGATGGGACACCAAGTAGTTCAGCATTCACTGTAAAAGTTAACGAACATAAAACCAGCACACAGTCATGTTCTATATGTGAATCTATATAAACCCTTCCTGTTTGTACTGCTCTAAAAATTTATACTTTCTTGTTAGACTTCATCCCCCAAACTCAGACATTTATAATACTGTAATATAATAAGGTCTTCAGCACACAAGGTCAAAAGTTTTAAAATTGGGTACCTGACATATCTGCCAATTTCTAACCTAATTCCATATTCCATTACTTTCCTAATCTCCTGCTTTTCTATTTATATCTGGCAGGCACTGAATGGGTGGACCCCGAGGATCCCACAGTCATCGCAGAGAACGAGCTGCTCGGCGCGGCGGCCGCCATCGAAGCCGCCGCCAAGAAACTGGAGCAGCTGAAGCCGCGAGCCAAGCCGAAGGTGAGAGGGCTTTTCCACCACCTTCAGCTTTGTTACACCCAAGCCGGCCACCTGCTACAGGCTTAACTGTTCTATAGTTGGATTTCAGCCTTGGAATGTTTTACCACATTTAATCGGGCTCTTACTGTGGGGGGGTGGGGGGTTGTTTCCTTTGATTGAAGTGTGATGTCCAGGGGAAATGTCTAACACCACATTATTAGTTAATTATAATTATTGTACATGAGCTATGTTGATAGAATGGCAGGTTGAAACTCTGCCTTGCTCTGATATTGTTGATGCTTTGTGCTGAACGTCTGACTTCAACTTTCTCGGAATAAACATGTCCGCTTCTTCTTGTTTGCATTCAAACAGTTTGCCCTGGGAAGAAAGGTAAACCTGAAACTGTGTGAAATCTAAAAATCGGGGTTCACACCTCGATTTTTCACGTGCAGCATGCTATGAATCATTTCCATTTCCGACGTCACCAGACCATGAACCCAGATGCCATTGTGCCGTTTTTCGTCCAGCATGCTGAGAAAAATGCAAGAGAATCCCTGCAGTGTGACAGAAATGATGGTAGTGTTTACTTGTGTTTTTGAACAGGAGGCTGATGAGAGCCTGAACTTTGAGGAGCAGATTCTGGAGGCAGCCAAGTCCATTGCTGCAGCCACTAGTGCGCTGGTGAAGGCAGCATCTGCTGCGCAGAGAGAGCTGGTGGCCCAGGGCAAGGTGAGAGCACGTGCTCGTGTACTGAGACTTTGAATTACAGTTTTAATTAAAAAAAGATATTTGCTTATAACATCTGTGTGTGTTTTTGCCTCCTCTGCCCAGGTCGGCGCCATCCCAGCAAATGCGGTTGATGATGGACAGTGGTCTCAGGGTCTAATTTCAGCTGTAAGTACTGTTTAGAGCGGATAAATATTTCTCACATGCAGTAAGAGCCATCAGTTTCAGATTTGGCAGGTGGTTTTTGAAAGCCCTTTAACACAAACAGTAGCATGTCTACGTAATTGGAAACTTGGACAAACCTGTTGTACATTTGTAAAGGTCACATCATCATAAAAGCCGTCACACAGTCGGCACTTACGCTTAATGTAACCTGTTTGTCACTCAAACCTTATTTTAATCCATATTTTGTGTTTTATGTTGACTAATAAATTTGTAAACAGATTCTTCTCACTTAATTTCTGACTTGATGTGGTCTCTAACCTTACTTTGACTTACTTCACTTAACTGGACTTTGCTATTTGAATATTCATAAGAGCTGGATTTCTTCATCATTGAAAAGCCTTTTTAGACACTTTTCGATGATGAAGAAATCCAGCTCTTATGAATATTCAAATAGCAAAGTCCAGTTTTACCCGATATACAGAGTAGAACGATGAGTGAGAGTTTAAATGTAAACATGCTTATTTTTTTTCTTCCAGGCTCGCATGGTGGCTGCAGCAACCAACAACCTGTGTGAGGCAGCGAACTCTGCAGTACAGGGCCATGCTAGTGAGGAGAAGCTCATTTCTTCAGCCAAACAGGTGGCTGCCTCCACAGCTCAGCTGCTTGTGGCCTGCAAGGTCAAGGCTGACCAGGACTCACAAACCATGAAGAGACTGCAGGTCAGTTGGGGATGTGGGTAAAGGTGAATGAGTTGAGAGTACGAATAGAGGAGGAATCAGTTGGGACAATCAGGCAGGTGTGAAAAAGCCAAAGACTTAAAATCTTGTATTATATGCGTTGCCCTCTGTTGTTCTTTTCCCCCTCTTATATTTCTTTTTTTTGTCATTCCTGTCCATGTGTGTCACATGCTTCTGCTAGATCTCTGATGCACTGATATCAACATTTGCCTAGTGGGGAAGGCTCATAGCTTTTTTTTTTCTTCATCTGCACAACAATAGTGTGTGCAGTGCTAGAGGTGTATCCGGAGCCAGGAATAGTCCCTGGTTTTACCCTCTAGGCTTAACACGGCATTCCCATCCATGTCCATCTGTTCTATTGCGCTTAGGTCATTCTATGTTTAGCTCCATTATACACATCCTGTGGTCAGTTCTTTTTATCTGGGATGCATCAGCATGGGTTAGCTAGCAGCTTTGTACTATTAGCTCTGGGGTTTTTTCTTTTATTCTTTTTATTAGATTAAATGCTTTTCATTTGATTTTTTTAGTCTCTTTAATCAGATTTCGTTACTAGTGTATGGACAGTCACTCATATTGCATTGATATGAGTGACCGTATGTTTATGTAGTGTTCAACTACACAGTTAATGATTCTTAGCCTATTTTTGTCTTGAGCATTCATGTGATCATAAACTTTTCCTCAATTAATTATCATTTGTATTAATGCCAATACTGTGGGCAGTCTGCATCCATTTAAGATTGTGGCACGTCTGTGGCATCTCCAGTTCTCCCATTCAATCAGCAGAGTCTTAGCCCTTCTGAATCTGAAGCAGCAGCTGTACCCTGCTCATGTGTGTGGATTTCTTCAGCCACGTTATTCCTCACTCAGACTGTTAAAGATCATTACATGCCTACAGTTGACTCTTGCTTTGCCTTTTAGCATTGCAGATGCATCAAGATGTTTATTATAGGAATACTTTTTACAAGTGTAGAGAATGAGAGTTTAATGTGTATTAATGTTTAATATGTGCCATTCTTAAAGCTTTTTATTTATTCATCTATTTGTTATAGTACCACTAATTGATGGGACTTCAGAAACTTGTCTAACAGATAGCTTGCAGGAGTCTTGTTTTATTTAGTCACATTTTGTTTTATTAGCATTTCATCATACTTTACAGCGATAATGTAAATTGAACCTAGGGTGAATAAACAGAAGTTTGAGTTTGTTAGGATTTTTCTCTGTATATTTGTCCTTAATTCATTTGTGGTGCTTGTGGCAGAAGGCTGAAAAGTTACAGTTAAAAATGACCTACACACTACTGTAAAGAGGTCAAAAGGAAGGACTGAGAACTTAAGAGTACTTGCCTTTGTAAATGAATGTTAGTATTTATACCAGCTTTTTTTTGTTGCTCCAGTGTCTGGACATTTTAGTACCAAAGAAATTTGGATTAAAAACATAAGTAGGCCCTCTCTCTCTCTCTCTCTATCTATCTATCTATCTATCTATATCTATATCTATATCTATATCTATATCTATATATATATATATATATATATATATATATATATATATATATATATATATATATATATCTACTGACCATGCTGTACCCAGGCAACAAAAGTGAGAGTATTCTCATGTTCAGTCTAATGCTAGTATTGGGTAAGAGGACAAATTTAAAGCCCATACACTTGCACAGGCCAAGCAGTGAATCTCTTCCAGTAACACGCAGGAAATCTTCACTGCCTCATAAGGAAAAACGAGAGAAAAAAAAGTTTGTGGAATAGCTGCCAGAGGAGTCACTTAGATGTGTGTTTTGTTTCGAGTGAATCATCGGCAAACTACTTATTCACTCTGCATTGCCTTTTAAAGACATCTCTGGAGCAGTGTTATGGTGTACCGTGGTCTTTTCAGGAGGCCTGCATTTCTCCAGCATGCATGTTTGAGGGTGTATGATACGCTAAGAGAGCAATTAGATTTTGAGTTGGCTCAATTTTGGATAAAGTGTGTGATCTTCAGTTAGCTTGGGGATTTAGACCTATGACTTCTACCATATGGTTTTGATGTCGAACTAAATATAATTAACAAAGCATGAAGAACATCCTGTTACTCACCAGCGATGTGTTCATCAGTGTCCTTACATCATAATGTGTAAGAAACACTGACATGGCAGAACTTTATGCTGTGTCAAACAGATTGAACAGAAGACTGTAGAGAGGTCTGTGTTACTGTATTAATACTGTATATTAATGAATTAATAACATGCCACAAATGTTTAAAAACAATCTTGCTGCTTTCTGCTTCTCCAGGCTGCTGGCAACGCTGTTAAGAAGGCTTCAGATAATCTAGTGAAGGCGGCTCAGAAGGCTGCTTTCGATGCCCAGGATGACCAGGCTGTAATGGTCAAGAGCAAGATGGTGGGCGGCATCGCTCAGGTAAGACAGAGAGAGTCAGCAGCACTTGCTTGACCTGAGCTGTGTACTTACTTACTAATGTTATAAACCCTGCGCCTCTCAGAAAGAGCGTAGATTATCAACACAGTTATCACATTTTTGCCTCAAGTTCTAGAGGAATATAATCCACACAAATGCAGCATCTGCAAATCCAAGTGTTTTCAACATGATGTTTTTGCCAGCAGGAATATTTTAGAGAGAAATCAGAGATATAACAGGTTCTGCTCCACCATGCTTAAATAGGGTAATACCCAGAGCGGTGATGTCATCATTTCTGTCGACCCAAACTGTCCACTGATGGGCTACATCAGTGAATGGTCATTGCTTTTCCTGTTATAAATGAATCCCAAATGGTTTCAGGAACTTTGGGATCTTTTTTTTTCACCATCAACATTCAGCATCATTACTTTTGTTTTCATTAGGAAATGTTAAACAACACAGCTTAATATTTTACTCATCAACATCTGGCTCACGTTGTTTTATGCGTCTCCTGATGGCATGAACATGTAAGAGTCCTTTCTGAACCAACAGTGGTTTCAAAGTGTGTGTGTGTGTGTGTGTGTGTGTGTGTGTGTGTGTGTGTGTGTGTGTGCTTACAATTAGCAGTGACACACTCTGAAACAACTGATATTTATTAAGCTTGATTACTTACACATGTGGCTATGACCTGCTTAACGACATTTGATGAATTTAATGAATTTAACTGTGCTGTGTTTATATTTTATGCATAAAAACTATTTAAAACATTAGCTACCCAAATTTATAAATTGGGATTATTTTATAAATAAGTGTCATATCCAATTAGATTGCCACAATGGGATTAATACAGTAACACACTTCGTTTTTTAGTTCACTTTCATTTGTCTTGTTTATGTATTCATGGATTTGTGTGTGTGTGTGTGTGTGTGTGTGTGTGTGTGTGTGTGTGTGTGTGTGTGTGTGTGTGTGTGTGTGTGTGTGTGTGTGTGTGTTTACAGATCATTGCTGCTCAGGAGGAGATGTTAAGGAAGGAGAGGGAACTGGATGAAGCCAGGAGGAAGCTAGCCCAGATCCGACAGCAGCAGTATAAGTTCCTGCCCTCAGAGCTGAGGGAGGACGGCCATGAGCAGTGAAGAGCTTCTCACACACTCTCAGAAACGCCACTCAGGGCTGCGAGTCCTGAGCACTTCATCTATCCAAGTGTTTAGCTACGATCGCAGGCTTGCAGGCTTGCTGGATCAAAATCCAGGCTAAATAGTTAAAGCGATGCAGTGGGTCAAAAGTGAACAAATGTATCAGGATATCTATTTTAAGTTGTTTATTTCTTTATATGTCTCTTTTTTTCCTGAGCATCACCATGCCACCAGTTTCTTCTCGGCTTTTTCGTTTTTTTTTTTTTTTTGCACACCGTATGCAAGTAACTGTGCTTTTAATAGAGCAATATGATTAGTGTAGTAGTAGATTATTTAGATTTAGTTTGATGTACCTAAAATGCATGGGTCTTTATCGGAGCTACACTTGTTTTTACTGATCCGTACTCATTACACAGACCTTCGGCTGTGTTGAACAGTAGTGTTTTCTAAGAGCTGAGCGATTAGACGTGAGCAGGCCAATGGCTTCTCGGTCACTGGTCATTATGTGGATATATATATTGGGGTCCGTCAGATGACCAAAGCGTGTGGTAAGAGATATTTTGACATCTTCTGTGAGTTATATGGGGGGGGGTTTGTGACATTGTCATTTTTCCAAAGATGATGCGGTTTGGTGATGAAGACCTTCTCCTGGTAATCTAAATCAGGAACATTTGAGTGCATATTTGTGCCAATTGGACCAGCAGTGCAATGATTAACCTTGCGTTGAAACAATTCAGAGAGAAAACATATCATTTTTTTAAAAAAAAGAAAAGAATAATAAAGCTATGGAAATGTTACAAATGCTATCTTCTATTAAATTTATGTTCATACACGTTTGTCAGTGTTTTGTTGTTTGTTAGAACAGTTACGCCTCTGGTAATTCTTTCAAACTTCTGTCTGTTATGGAGTATAAAAGCCATATTTTTCTTTCTCTTTTTTCTTTTTTTCAAATCATGAATTATTGGTCACTATATGGTGCTATAAAATGGATTCCCTTTTTAATATTATTGACATTAACTGCTCTTGAAGCTTCGA